>PITA01000008.1:520022-590539 GCA_004023965.1 Spilogale gracilis
AGGGGTGGGAGGGGTGAGGAGGTGGAGGGGAAGGGAGGTGGAGGGGAAGGGAGGTGGAGGGGTTTGGGGGGGTGAGGGGTGGAGGCGTGGGTGAGCTCTGCCCTGCCTGGCTTAGGGCACCTGCCGCCAGACTCTGTGGTTTGGCTCCCCCTGGTGGCTTTGACGAGAACCAGAGCCCTAACTTGTCAGGTTGGTGGAAAACACCACGGATTCTGAGTCTGGAAATTGCTTCTCCCTAGGTGCTTCCTGCCTGCCCACTTGCCACCTGGGTTTGCCCCTCCTGGCAGGGTGCATCCCAGCAAGTTACGTCTCTGACTGATGGCCAGTAGGAAGGGCTTGGAGCCTACAGGACAACTTTGGGTCAATTTTTATAGATTTTCTGTGACATCATAAGCTTGGTTTTGACCGGAGTCCTAGGTCACATCAAAGAGTAGAAAATCCACATCTGGCTGCAGTTGCATTTTTAGACAAAGTCAGACACCAGAAGAGACACACTACCAACAGATGTGGCAGAAAGATGGGTCACAGCGTGGCTCCTTGTTTTGGGTTGGGGAGAATCATTTCGCTTTTAAGGGGCAGGCTTTCTGACTAGAGTAAAGGGCAAATGCATTACAGTATAGGATCTTTTCTGCAGGTTGCAGTAAATGGGACAATATCAACTTTTCGTGACAAACATCGGGTGTTTTGCCCTTGATAACTTTGGAAACTTCTAAATATTTTAGATAAATGGAACAAAATGGTTTATTAAAAACCATTTTGTTTTTTTAAAAAATTTAAAGACTTATTTGACAGAGAGAGAGAACACAAGGAGGGGGAGAAATAGAAGGAGAGAAACAGGCTCCGCACCAAGTAGGGAACCTAAGTCGGGGTTCAGTCCCAGGATACCAGGATCATTACTTGAGCTGAAGGCAGATGCTTAACCGACTGAGCTACCCAGGATCCCCTATTAAAAACAATTTTAAAAATAGCTCTACAGAAAAACTAAAAGAACAAAAGATGCAATTTTCAATGCCCCCAAAATATGAAGTATCTAAGAATAAATATAACAAGAAATGTGTAGACTCTTTATAAAACAGTTGTAGAATTATAGAAAATAAAATTTCAGTATGTAGAGAGACATAGCCTATTCTTGGGTGGGACAACTCAGGGTTATAAAGCTATCAGTTCTTCCACAGTTGACTTATGTGTATGAAACAATTCTAACTGAAATCCCAGTGGGATTAAAACATTTCTAAATTTTCAAGGTGATTTTAAAGTTCTTGGAGAAAAAATACCTGAGAGTAAGAGTTTAAAATAATGAGAGCAATTTCAGTATCAACGTATTTAAGCATGTTATGAAGATGTAATAATTTAAAAAATACTACTGGGAGCACAAATAGAAAGCTCAGTGAAATGAAATAGAAGGCTCAGATATAGACCCAGGTATAGATGTAAAAAATTAGGGCCTTCTGGGATTGAGCCCCACATTAGGCTCTCTACTCAGCAGGGGAACTACTTCTCCTTCTGTCCGTCCCTTGGCTCACACTCGCTCAGTCTCTTCCCCTCAAATAAATAAGTAAATAGAATATAAATAAGTGATAGAATCTTTTCAGATAAGGAGGATCATGGAATAAATAATGTTATGATAATGGTTCACTATTTGGTAAAGTTGAGTTACCTGAACCATTACACCAAAATAAATTCCAGAATGACTGGAGTTAAATGTAAAGAAATAGAATTTAATATTTTAAAAAAACTTTAAGAAAATGTCGATGAGTCTACTCATCGACAAAGTCAGACACCAGAAGAGACACACTACCAACAGATGTGGCAGAAAGATGGGTCACAGCGTGGCTCCTTGCAGAGAGTCTACTCTGCAAGAAAGCAGAAGAGTAAATCACAAAGAAAATAATGGATAAATCTATCTAAGCAGGTGAAATTGCTACATGTAAAACAAAACAACAGAACTCAGAAAATTAGAAACACAGTTATAAGACCAGTGATAAGTGGGAAAAATATTTGTAACATACATGGCAGGCAAAAGATTGATATTTTAAATAAATAAAATGCTCTTAAATAAGAAAATAATGAGTACTTCAATAAGAATAGGCAAGATCATGAACAGGCCATCCAAAGAACATTTTCAGTTCTTGTCTGACTTTATTTCTTGGCATCCATGGATATTCCTGATGGTGCCCTTCTCTTTCAAACATTTTGGTCTCTTGACTGTGGACACAATACTCTCCTGAATCATCTTCTATTTCTCTGGCTCCTCCCTTTCTGTCTCTTTTGTTAGCTCCCCTTTTCCTACTTGGCTTCTCAGTATTTGAGTTCCTTAGGGTTCTTCTCTTCTCATGCCTAATTTCACCGCAAGCATATTGTAAATGTCTGTGGCTTCAGTGACTGTCCACATACACAATTCCTACGTTTATTTCTCTAGCCACATTTATCTTCTGAGCCAAAGATCCGTATGTCCAACTACCTACTTAACTGTCCCCTGGATGATGTCCCCAAAGCTGCGCAGACCCAAGGCCTCTAAAACTGAACTTACAAACATCTCCCCCCCCCCCCCCCAAATCAGCTTCTCTTCTGGGAACTCTTAATTTAGTTGGAGTAATCCTTGACACTTTTCTGTCCTGTGTGCCCTCCCCAAATACATTTCATTACTGAGTCCTGACATTTTTTTACTTCCTAAATGTTTCCTAAACTTGTCCACTTGTCCATCTCCACCACTAACGCCCTTCTGGAAGCTGTCAGACCTGCCACACACAGCTGTGAAGATCAATAATAACGCATTCGAGCTGCCTCCTTACCTCTTTATAGCTTGATATAGCATTTGTTTTTATTGCTGAGTAATATACCAATGTATGAATATGACACAGTTTATTTCCTTGCTTATTGAAGGACATTTTGGTGACTTCCAGCTTTTGATGCTTACGAGTAAAGCTACTGTAAACGTTTGCATGAAAGTTTTTGAATCAGTTGGGTAAATACCTAGAAGCATGATTCCCCAAATGCGTCATATGACTGTTTATTCAGCTTTGCTAAGAAACTGCCAAACTACCTTCCAAAGGGACTGTACCATGTTTGCGTTCCCACCAACAATGCATGAGAGTTTCTGTTGTTCTCTGTCCTCACTGGCATTTGGTATTTTTAGTTTTTGTCTTGTTTTTTAATTGTTAGCCATCCTAACAGGTGTGCAGCGGTATCTTCTTGTTTTAATTTGTAGTTCCCTGATGATAAATACTGTTGAGTATCTTTACGTATCGTATTGTTGAATTTTTAGAGTTCTTTGTACATTTTGGATAGAAGTCCTTTATCAGATGTATATTTTATAAATATTTTCTCCTATTCTGTATCTTGTCTTTCCATTCTTTCACAGAGCACAAGTTTTTAATTTTAATAAGGTCTAACTTAATTAGTATTTTCTTTGATGGGTTGTGCTTTTTGTATTTAATAAATGATCACCGAAATACAAGGTCACATGGGTTTTTTTTTCCTGTTTCCTTCTAAAAATTGTATAGTATTTCATTTTATATTTAGGGCTATGGTCCCTTTTGACTAAGGGTTTTGTGAGAGTGTAATGTCTAGATTCAGTTTTTCGCATGTGAATGTTCAGTTGTTCCAGAACAATTTATTAATAAGGTATTCTCCATTGGATTTTCCTTGCCACTTTGTCAAAGATCGGTTAGACACATATGGAAGATTTTTATTGGGATTGCATTGACTCCGTAGGTCAAACATCTTAATGTTAAGTTTTCTAGTCCATCAAACAAATGAGTTTTCCAGTCCATCAACACAGAACCTCTCTTGGTTTATTTAGATCTTTTTTGATATCCTTTATCAGAGTTTTGTGGTTTTCTGCATGTAGATCAAATCCGTATTCTGTTAGATTTATACCTAAGCTTCTCATTTCTGGGGTGCTATTGTAAATGCTGTTGTAATTTAAATTTCCAGTTCCGGTTGTTCATTGCCAGTGTACAGGAAAGCAGTTGGCTTTTGTATTTTCACCTTGTCTCCTGTAACTCTGGTATAATTGTTGATTAGTTCTAGGAGTTTTTGTTGATTTTTTGGGATTTTCTGCATAGATAAGGCTATCATTTGTGAACAGAAACAGTTTTATTTCTTCCTTCTCAACGTGTATATCTTTTATTTCATTTTCTTTTCTTATTGCACTAGCTAGGATTCCCAGTGTGATGTTGAATAGGAGTGGTGAGAGGGGACATCCTGACCTCAGCTCATCATTGGTATCTCTCTAGTGAGCCCCACCACCGTCACTTCTCACCTGACCCACCACCATAGCCTCTGAACTGGCCTTCCTACTTTTATTTATTTATTTATTTATTTATTTATTTATTTATTTATTTATTTATTTATTTATTTATGCAATAAAGTCCATTGTCTTCTTAGTAGCCAAAATGAACTTTTAAGAATGTAGCCCAGATTGTGTCCCTTTCCAGATTAAGATCATTCCAGAGACTTGTTTGCACTTATACTAAAATCGGAATTCCTCATCTTAATCCGCAGTCCTTTGTCTAACCTGAGCCCTGCATGCTTAAGTAGTATCATTTTATGACTCTTCCTCTTGGCCTCTAGATGTCAGCCCCTCTGGCCTTGTTTCTGTCCTTTGGACCTTGGCACCAGCTGCTGCCTTTGCCAGGAATGTTCTTCCCACTTATATTTTAATAATACCAGTTCTTTGTAGTTATTTAGGTCTCAGCTGAAGTGCCACTTTCTCAGAGTGGCCTCTGCAATCTGATGTTATACCTAGTCATCCTCTGTCTTGTCAATGAGCTTTAATTCTTTGCATAGCTTTTACCTCTATCTGATTTTGATTTGCCTAGTTGGTTTTTTTGTTTCTTTCTTTCTTCTTCTTCTCCTTTTTTTTTTTTTTTTTTCCTTTTGGCCCATCTCTGCTCCCTGTTGTCTTGTCTCTGACTCTCCCAGCTGCTGGAATGTAAGCTCCATGAAAGGACTCTGCCTCTTGTGTTCATTGCTGTAGCCACAGTGCCTGCAGCAGCACTCGGTGTGGTGGAGCTGCTGAACGGCCCCTTCCTAGGCCTCCACCCCGATCTGGAACCAAACACCTTGCTTGCTTGCTCTTCTGTCCCCAACTTTCAGTTCTCTAAGCACCTTGTTTTTCCTGCCCAGGGCCTTTGCCCACGATCTACCTCTGCCCAGAATTCCCACTCTATCTCTCCCTCATTTTGCCTCAATACCTTCTGCTCTTTTTTAAATTCTCAGCTCAATTGTCATTTCTGCGGAAAAACCTTCTACAGTTCATATCACCAACTCTTTCACAGTTCTTTTCATAGTTTGAATTTATATTCGTTTGTATGATTCTGTGATAATCTACCTTCCTCACTATTCTGACAGGCCAGCTGGTGGGCCCAGTCTGTTTGGACTCATCCTTTGTCTATTGCACCCAGGGTGGTGCTTGGCCCATAGCAGGTACTCACAGTGCCCTGGAAATGATTCTTGGAAGAATGAGTTCACAAAAGAATAAATACTGGATTTCAGTGGTTCTAAGAAGTAGACTTGCCCAAAACTTAACATTTCTGAAATAGGGGTGCATCTTGCAGTTGATGGGATCTTAGAGTTGATGAACACGTTTTAAATAAATACATTACTATATTTTGTTTTGCTAATAATCAGAGAAATGCAGATTAAAACAAAATGCTGTTTTTTTATAGGTACCAGATGGGCAATGATTTTTTTTGTAGTGAATTTTAAAAACATTAAATAATGGGGGCATGTGGCTGGCTCGGTTGGTAGAGCATGTGACTCTTGCTTCCCTGGTTGGAAGTTTGAGCCCCACATTAGGTATAGAGATTACTTAAAAATAAAATAAAATAAAGTATATATAAATAAAATAAAATAAAAAATAAAAACAATAATAATGTTGGTAAGGGTGTGAGGAAATAGATACTTTTACATGCTACAGTAAGAGTTATATTGGGACAGTCTTTTTGGGAAGCAATCTGGCAATATATATGTCCAGAATCTTAAAACTATTAATATTCTGTGGCTTATTCAATTTAGCAGTTGCTCTAAGGAAATAATCAAGGATGTTTAAAAAGATTTCTGCCAATGATTCCCACGAAGTAACATTTAATAAATATTAAATAAAAAATTGTATGTAAATAAAAAAATTGAATGAATAGTGAAAAATTGACTCAAGGCAATCTGTAAAATGGAATACAGTCCCCTGGTAAATACATGTGTTCTCAATCTTGGAAGATGTGGAAAAATATTCATAATACAGTATATTTTTCAATAGACTATAAGCTCCATGAGGGCAGGAACCATGAATATTGTTTGGTACATATTCAGTATCTAGCACAGTGCTGACACATAAGTATTTGTCGAATATGGAAGTGAAAAAGCAGGTATTAGACATAACATGGAGTGGTGCTGGGAGCCTGGTGGCAGGACCCCCTCACTCAGTAGGGTGGTGGCGGCTTCACAGCACTGAGGGGACACCCCCCGCTCATACAGCCCCTGTGCCGGTGAGCGCCCCCCACCCCCCCCACCCCCTGCCCCCAGCCTTGCTTCCTCTGCACTTGCCTCTCTTCACTTGCACCATGGCTGATCAGCTGACTGAAGAACAGACTGCAGAATTCAAGGAGGCTTTCTCCCTGTTTGACAAAGATGGCTGTGGCCCCATCACAACAAAGCCCTTGGAGCTGTCATGGGGTCACTGGGTCGGAACCCGACAGAAGTCGAAGTGCAGGGTATGATCAATGAGGTGGATACTGACAGTAATGGCACCAAGGACGTCCCAGAAGTTCTGACTATGATCGCTAGAAAAATGAAAGCCTCAGTGAAGAAGAAATTCGCGAGGCATTCCGAGTCTTTGACGAGGATGGCACTGGTGACATGAGTGCGGCAGCGCTCCGTCATTCATAACCAGATGATCAGAGAAGCCGGTATTGATGGAGACCGGCAAGTCAGCTCTGAAGAATTCGTACAATGATCATGACTGCAGAATGAAGACCTACTTTCAACTCCCCCCAACCCCGGAAGGGCCGAGTTGCGTCTTTTACTTACCACTTGATAAGAAAAAAAAAAGTTCACTTACTCATTCTGTTTCTATATAACAAAACTGAAGGTCCCAAGTACCTTCTGTCCACACGCACATATGCGTTGGTGGTCCTGTCCCCTAAAGACCAAACTACGCATCAGTTTTACGTTAGAAACGCTTGTAGCCTTGAGATAAGGAAGCCCTTAGTGGACTCCTTGCGGTCCCATTCTCTAGCAGTTAATACACTGGGCCGGCCAGTTTTCCATGCATGCGACTTGACGATGGAGCACAGTCAGGCATTTGTATTAAAAACAAAAAAATGAAAAAACAAATTTAAAACCTATTCAAATGGGTTCTAATTTCATTTGTTAGTATAAATTGCCATAGCCGGTTTCCTGAAAACAATCATTTAAAATTGGTTTACCGCAGCGTGCTGTGCAGGAAAATGAGGGAAGGATAAACTGTCTAGACACTGCCCCCCTTGGAAGGACGGCCCTCTCGTACTTCTGGGTGCACCCACCCACGGTGACGACAACACTCCTCCCTGTGGCGTGCTGCGTGTGTTGTTCTGGTGTTTTCCGCATTGTACTAGAGTGAAATGGGCATCACCATTCACACACATTTTTAAAAAGAAATCTTATCAATGGAGCATCTGTGGACTGTTTTTAAAACTTTCTGAAGCATGACTTGGAGCCAGCGGAGTAGGCTGTGTCTGTGGACTTCCGCACAACCTCAACACAGCTGTTCCAAGAAATTGCAGTTTATGGTCATTCCAAGCTGTAAATGCTAGTCTTTTTTTTTGTCCAATAAAAAGACCATTAACTTGGGGCGCCTGGGTGGCTCAGTTGGTTGGCCGACTGCCTTCGGCTCAGGTCATGATCCCGGAGACCTGGGATCGAGTCCTGCACTGGGCTCCCTGCTGGGCAGGAAGCCTGCTTCTCCCTCTCTCACTCCCCCTGCTTGTGTTCCCCCTCTGGCTGTGTTTCTCTCTGTCAAATAAATAAAATATTAAAAAAAAGACCATTAACTTAAAAAAATAAATATAATGGAGGATGATCTCAATTTTATTTTTAAAAATATGACTGTGGGTACATGCAGAAGATCAGGGGCACATACAGCAATATGTGAATGAAGGCTATCTTTGAGTGATGCAGTTATGAGATGTTTTTGTTTTTCTTTGTACTTTTCTATATTTTTCAATTTTTCTATGATGTACCTGTATTCATTTTCTCATGAGTAAAATTATTTTCTTGTCCGTTCAGACTACATGTTGGTGCTAAGGCAGGGAACATGAGGAATGTGGTGAATCGCACGAAGGATTCACAAATGAAGTTTTCTTGGAGCACATGGGATTGTTGAATTGAGCATTAAATGTAGTGAATGGATATTGTTCATTCCAACCTGAGCCCTTGATAGGAATCTGGATCCAATAATCCTTGTGAAATTTGCAATCCTCCCCCCCCCTCCCCCAAGCAAGGGCCCATCCCTCAGTTCTTTGTCCAGACCAGTCTCTGCCTGCCTGCTCTAAGCAGCTGCTTCTAGTTCCTAGATTCCTTTGTTGCTTGGATTGACCCCTCGGTTCTTTTTTCCTTTTTCTTAGATTTTGTTTATTTATTTGAGAGAGAACAAGAGAACACAAGCAGGGGCAGGGCCAGAGGGAGAAGGAGAAGCAGGCTCCCTGTCGAGCAGGGAACCTGATGTGGGACTCGATATCCCAGGACCCTGAGATCATGACCTGAGCTGAAGGTAGATGCATAACCAACTGAACCACCCAGGTGCCCCGATCCCTCAGTTCTCATTCCTACCCAAGGTCCCTTTGCTTGGATGGCCACTGTGGATGAGAGTCTTGGACTGTCTTTAGCTCTCTCTCTCTCTCCCTTGGCTCTCATTTAATTTTTGCTCTTGGACTTGGAGCCCACCTCCAGAAAGCTCATTTGTGAGAGAATAAACCCCGGGATGGAAGCCCTTGATTTCAGGTCTTGGTTACTCACAACTAGGAACAAGTATTCATTTATATCACCATGTTTATATGTATTTATAGATTGACTTCTATTTGAGAAATGCCCACAAGTTTTCCTCTGCATGTGAACTTCCCTTTTCTTTTTTTAAAGATTTTATTTATTTATTTGACGGAGAGAAACACAGCTAGAGAGGGAACACAAGCAGGGGTAGTGAGCATTTAATTTTTGCTCTTGGACTTGAAGTGTTATAGCTGTGGTTCAGAGCCTCTTGGCCTCTCTCCCGTGCTGAGAGCTGCAGCCTCACCTGGTAGATTTGGTGTTGAGAGCCTAGAATGCTGCCTGACAGACAGTAGATGCTCAGTGAATATTTATTCTATGCACAAATGGCAATTCCTGGAAAAGCTGGCAGAAAGAAAGCAGGAGTGTATTCAGTGTCTGGGTGGCCTATGGTGGGGGCAGTGGAACAGATAATTTGTGTCAAATACATTAGATGCAATACTTGGAAATTAAACAATGGTCAAATGTAAAAGTTCAGATGCTGGAATGTTGGGGAAAAAGTTCTGGAAATGATGACTTTTGTAGTACCATGTATTTAATTGATCTTTATGTTCAAAAATTTTATATATTTTCATTTGTGTATGAGAGGGTTTAAACACAGACAGACACACACACACACACACACACAAGCGTGCAAGGTATGTTCCTTATTTGGTTCTTTTAACATTTTGTTCCTTCTGGTAGAAGCCAGTAATTCAAGATAGTTGCAACAGAGGGCAGAGTTGTGTAAGTAATTTAAACACCTTTTTATTCTTGCCCGAAAATCACCCGCAAATACAAATTACAGCACTATGTGGACTGTGGTGTAGAAATGCTCGTTTGACTTTCTGGTTTTCAATATTTACATATCAAGATTACTTAAAAGCATTAGAGTTATCTTTCATGTCATTGTTTGAAATACTTGGTAATGTATGTAAGTGCTAATAAAAGCTAAGTGCTAATTCCTTGAGAGAGAAATACTGAAATATGAATATTTATAACTCCTGTATCAAGATTAAGTGATAGGTACTCTTTGTTCCTTTCCAGATATGGTTTATTTGGGATTATTTACCTTTCTTTTAATTTAGTGCTGGAAAGCAGGCTTTTTGAGGTTACCACCACTGACAAATGCTGATTAATGTTCTTTTTTTTTTTTTTAAAGATTTTATTTATTTGACAGAGAGAAACACAGCCAGAGAGGGAACACAAGCAGGGAGAGTGAGAGAGGGAGAAGCAGGCTTCCCGCTGAGCAGGAAGCCCGATGTGGGGCTCGATCCTGGGTCTCCAGGATCATGACCTGAGCTGAAGGCAGTCGCTTAACCAACTGAGCCATCCAGGCGCCCCAGATTAATGTTCTTTATTGCAAAATTTCTGAAGCTTATGGGCAAGAGCAGAGAAGCAGAAGAGTTGTCCTTGAGTGCTGAGAACATGCTAGTGCAGGTAAAGTGGGAAATGACTTTAAATCCTTCAAATGCTATTCCGTTCATGTTAGATATTTTCAGATATCATTTACCTTTATTCCTTTATAAAGTCATCCACAAAGAGAGGAATTAATAGTAAGTAACAAATAATAAATTAATTATGTTAATCAGACAGGAAGCTGACTTTAATCCTTCGCCCAAATTATAGATTAGTGCCAACAAATAGATAGATGGGAGCCATTTTGGAAGCCATGACTACCAAGAGGTGCAATTTTTGAGGAAAAAAAGAATGTTAAATAAAGCAAAAAAAGGAATACAGTAGTGGGTTGAAATGAACTAATAAAAGACAGGTTAAGGACTTGGTTATGGTTTTAACTGGCTATAATTTTCACAAAAACTTTGGGGAAGGTTGATTATCTTGTCTATATTAACTTACTTTTTCTGAAATATTAAGTTTTGGCTTTGTTGACTACAATGAAAGTTTTACTCATAATACGTAACTATAACTGTGTGTATGAGGACATTTACCTGGCCTTCAAAAAAATCACAAATTTTTACTGATTTCAATAGCATTTGTAGACCAGGAACAGTATAACCCAAGACAAAGCTGTTTTTATTTTAAAACAAAGACCTTCACATTTTTATAAAACACTGCTTCTGCCTCCATTAACACACACCTTTATAAAAAGGATTCTATTGGGGCGCCTGGGTGGCTCAGTTGGTTAAGCGACTGCCTTGGGCTCAGGTCATGATACTGGAGATCCGGGATCAAGCCCCACATCGGGCTCCCTGCTGGGTGGGAAGCCTGCTTCTCCCTCTCTCACTCCCCTTGCTTGTGTTCCCTCTCTAGCTGTGTTTCTGTCTGTCAAATAAATAAATAAAATCTTAAAAACAAAGAAAGTATTCTATTTAATGAGATTAATAAGACAACGTGGCAAGTCTCTTCACGGTGGAGACCTCGCTTATTTCCCAATTTTTGTATCCTCCATGGCATAGTACAACCTACAGGTGTCTAACAAACGAGTCAGTGAATCAATCTGGATTTGCAAATCCTTCATGACCTTAGAAGGCAGCACAGAGTAGTGAATGGAGTGTGGGATGTTTTCAGGCTGACCCAGATTTAAAGAGCTTTGGCACTCACGGCTGTGTGACCTTGATGAGAATTTTAACCTTTCTGACTCCGTTGAGGATTCTAGCATCTGTCTCAAGGGGTTGTTAACAGGGTCAAGCAAGGAAGTACACAAAGCGCTTTGCACCCTGTATGGCCCACAGTGAGAGCTTAAGAACTGGTAGCTATTCTGTTATTTCTGTGTGTGGCTTATAAAGTCTCCAAGGCCTGGGTTAGAAATAATAAGACAGCTCGAGCTTAAGCCATCTTGACCACTCTTTCGTCCTCCAGAGAGTGGAGTCCAGTGATTCTCTGCTAACCTACTATAACTGGAATTTCTCCCTGTGCCCCCAATTTTTTTTTTTCCATGAGGTCTAGGTGTTCATCACCAAGTGTCTGTCTAGAGTACCAGTTATTTTATTAGGTAATCACTGAGTGCCTTGTTCCAGTCATTCACTTAGTCATTCACTCATTCATCCACTTGGCTGACACTGAGGGCCTCGCCTCGCCTGAGCACTGTTCCGGGAGTTAGGATGGTAGCCGTGAGCGAGGTAGGCACAGTGTGTGCCTTCAGGGAGCTCCCCGTCTGGCTGGAAGACACTGGCAACATGCAAAATAGCGACGAAGCAGAGCCTGTCAGGTACCTGGTTGTGAAAGGATAAGACACTTCATTGGAGGTGAGTCAGAGCTTAGACATTCAAAGAAAATTTCCCTCTTCAGAGCACTCCTCTGGGAGCCATCAGTCTTATGATTCTGTTCTCAAAATATTTTTGCAACAATGCTTTGGGCCTAGCCACCATGGAGACTGTTAAAAGAATTTTCTTTAGGCTCTGAAGGTACTTCCAAAAGAGAAGTTCTTAAACTATTTTGGCAATAACAACTTCTTTGAAATAGGTGCCTAACATTCTCAAGGGGAAGCATCTTGTTATTTGTGATGTATGCATTCTGTATATATACCACTGTTGGCATTTCTTCAGCATAGGTCATTTAGGAATTTTAATGCAGTGGTTTTCAACTGGGAGGTAGTTTTGTCCTCTGGAAGGGCATTTGGCAAAACTGGAGCCATTTTTGGTTGTCACAGCTTGGAGGGGGGCAGGTATTGTCACTGGCATTGAGGCTAGAAGCAAGGTTTACTGCTTGCTGCGTATCCTGCCTGCGTAGGACGTCCCTTCCCTCCCCTAGACTCACACAGCCCGGAGCTAGCCTGCCCCACGTGTCAGTGGTGCTCAGGTTGAACAGCTGTATGATTGGTCGTCTGTTGAAAAAGTAGGTCTCATTGCTGTCCCCACTGCAGTTTCATAGTCAGTGTGGCAGACAGCTGGACAAACAAAAAAATACATTTGTGAAGGGGCCTCTGGTTATGTGTCAGAAACTTACCTGTTAAAGAAATGTGCTAGAGCAGAGCTTTGGAGATGGGAGGTCTGGGGGGGATGCCCTTCTCTCCTTCTTGCTATCCATGTGGGCTTGGATGATTTATAGAACCTCATGGAGCCTCAGTTTTCCCACCTGCAATAGAGAAGCAATGATCCCTGTTT
The DNA here is from genome assembly GCA_004023965.1 of Spilogale gracilis. Lineage (NCBI taxonomy): Eukaryota > Metazoa > Chordata > Mammalia > Carnivora > Mephitidae > Spilogale > Spilogale gracilis. The sequence goes on from PITA01000008.1 coordinate 533,087, forward strand.
CATAGCGTTTCTGTAAATATCCACTGAAGTCACCCACAGCAAGTGCTTAGCTCAGTCTGTGTTCAGAGGTGGTGGCTAGGACAGACTGTGACCTAAGAGTGAAATCTATTTGTGCTACATATTTACTGTGAAATATAAACAAATATTTACTGAGTGCCCACGAAGGTCTGTGCTTGGACTATGGGGTCTCTGCCCTCAAGAAGTAGGTAGTCTGGAGTTAGAGGAGCATAAAAGATGTGTTTTCATAAGGAGGAAGCTTGACAACATACTGCACGTGCCATGCCGATGAGTACTTCTGGCAATGTGGGCACTGAGACTTAAGGGCAGCAGGACCTCGGTAGTTTGGTGGGGGCTTGGGAGATGTCCCCCTCCCTGAGGCTTCTGCCCCACTCAGCCTGACTAGAAATGTGGCCAGGACATGGGGAGGACTCAAGGAGACCCTGAGGACTTGAGTCAGGTTGACAGGCATGGAGAAATACAGAGAGGAAGCTGATTTGGAGAGGAAGAGATCCAAGGGGGTGGATGTGGGAGGAACTGAACTGCAGGACTTTAAGAGGCGAGTGTGTGATAATGAAATGGAGAACCAGCACAAATTGATACTAGTTTGAGAAGCTTGTCAGTAATAGGAGAAAGATGAAAATTTAGGATAGTATCAGCTTCAGATGAGGTTTGATCCAGGACATATATGTCTGTGTGGAGCAGGAAAGGAGCCAGGGAGATGAGCAGATTGGAAATGCCAGTGGGGACTCTGTACAGGGGACAGGACTCTGAGAGTTTAGGGAGGGGTGGGTTCTTGAAAAGGAAGTTGGGCATCTCTTCCTCTGAGATAGGCAGGAGGGAGGAAAATGGGTAGAAACACTGTTAACTTGAAATTTAAAAGAAAAAAGGTAAATGAAGTATACAGACCATAATTTCCCAAGATATATCCCCTCTTTCATATTACGTAATGTGCCCCCTCCTGAATGTTTGGCCCTGCAAGTGATTGGAAAGACTTGAATTGGAAGACTATGTTTCCCAGCTTTCCTTGGAGCTAGAGACTTGAATTGGAAGACTATGTTTCCCCGCTTTCCTTGGAGCGAGAGATGAGCATGTGCCTGAGTTTGGGCTGGTGAGATTAAGTGGGAGCGATATGGATAACTTCTAAGAGGTTTTCATGAAGTGAAGAGTCTGACCTTCTCCTCTTTCCTCCTTCCTGCTGGTTGGACTGTGACTATGATGGCTGGAAATGGAGCAGCCATTTTGACCAAGAGGTATCCTTGGGAATGGAGGTCAGACAAGGTCAGGAAACAGGATAAAGGAATCTGAGTCTCTGACATCGTGGGCCACCCACTTCCTGGCTTTTGCATGAGAGAGAAATCAAGTCACTATTAATTTGGATTTTCTGTTACTTGCAACCATTCATGATCTGAACCAATATCTGAGGGCAGTCTTTTAGGGTTTGTCAATATAGTCAGAATGGAATCGGGGGATGGAAAGAATGAGCAGGTAGAATGAGATTTAGGAGAGCCGCTGAGAAGGGGTGCTTTTAAAGATCCGTATGAGGGATGCATGAAAGTGCTGTGGGCCTATGCCCCAGAGATTCCTTACCATACCTGGCTGCCTCCAAGGCTGAGGAGATCCATATCTCCCAGTAGAGGTAGCCTGTTTCCAAGACTTGTGTTGGAAAGCCCTTGGGTCAAGCTGCAGGTCAGTTGGCATGGGGGAGCACTTTCAGTAGGTACAGAGCAGAAACAATTCATGCCAAGCGGCCGGGCTCAGCGGCCGGGCTCAGTCAGTCCTTTCCCGGGCTCACACTCTGGGAGAGCAGAAAGTGTTACAGAACCAATGAAGACAATGGTTCCTTTGACTTGGGCCTCGTTGGTTACCAAATGTACTAAAATGTATTCTTGTTAATGCTACATTTCCTGAAGTGAGATTATTAGTAGTAAGATAACTCATCCTTAACTCTCATTTCTTGCACTGAACATTTCAAAAATTATAACCAACTGGTAGATCATTATGTGTTGAAACAGTTTGGGTAGAAGAGTGATATGAAGTTGAAGTTCCCCTGAACTAAATAATGCTGAACCAGTAAAGGGAATTTAAATTCAAGTTTCTTTCTTTTTCTTTTTTTTTTTTTAAGATTTTATTTGTTTATTTGACAGAGTGAGAGATCACAAACAGGCAGAGAGGCAGGCAGAGAAAGAGGAGGAAGCAGGCTCGCCACTGAGCAGAGAACCTGATGTGGGACTCAGTCCCAGGATGCTGGGATCATGACCTGAGCCAAAGGCAGAGGCTTAACCCTCAGAGCCACCCAGGCGCCCTAAATTCAAGTTTCTAAGCAAAAGTGTGTCAAACATATTGTTAGCAGATGTCTGGTCACTCTTGAATTCAAGGGCCACATTGACAGTGTTTTTAGGTGTTCATTTGGATTCTAGATAATACCTCCCCTGGGAATTTTAACATATGCAGCACACTGTCATGTTATTCTTACCTTCAAAATTATTTATTTGTTTGTTTATTATTTTTTTTAAAGATGTTGTTTATCTGAGACAGAGAGAGCACGAGCTGGTGGGGGGGCAGCTGCAGAGGCAGAGGGAGAAGGAGGCTCCCTGCTGAGCAGGCTCACCGATGCGGGGCTCGATCCCAGGACCCCAGGGTCATGACCTGAGCTGAAGGCAGACACTTCACCCTGACTGAGCCACCCACGCATCCCCAAAATATTCATTGTTGTAACCTATAACAACCTCTGAAAACGTATCCCCAAATTTACTTTTAGTTTATGTTTCCCAATAAATATTTTAAATCATTTTATAAATACTTAAATTCCCTGAGAGAAGAAATGATATAAAGCATGCCATCTTGCAAGCACATTCTGAAATGGGCCTTTGCTGAGTGGGGGCGTGGCTACTGTGCCCGATCTATGGCCGTGTTCCCTCAGCAGCGGCGTCCTTTCCACTTTGTACAGAGTCAGTTCTTGACAGAGATGCTTCTCAGAGTACAGAACCCTACTGGAGAACTCTATCTCGAAGTAGGGATGACTCAGGAGGGCTTCCAGTATTTCCGGAAAGCATGGTCCAATCCGATGGATTTTCCCCCCAGTGCCATGAAAGACCACCAGGACTTCGTGAAGTAGAAAGGTATGGCAGACACGTGTGGACGGGGTAAGACTGTGTTTTGGAGTTGGGCTCCTGGGCTAGTCCAGTCACCAAGGAAGGGGGTGTGGATGTGTGTGTTTTGTGGTGGTCACATGAGGGTTGACCGGTAAGCACTTGTCCTGTGACAGCCCAGCCTTTGGGTCTGTTGAAGGCCGATCCTGATGTGGGTCAGAAAGGGCGCCCGTGAGCAGGACGGGGGCCTGCTGTTCTGGGTCTCTCCACTTACTGTCTCTTTGCCTTTAGACCTATGCAACATTTCTGGGTGACATTTTCCATGTTTGTAAGGGAGGGATGAGAGGAACATCTGTTGCGTGTCGTGAGGTTAGAGGTGTTTGTAGGAAACTGTGGAGCCCCAGGATGGGGTCTGGCATGCAGTGCGGTGCTCCCGGGAGCCCGCTCCTTTTATTCTCTGGTATTTGGTGCCTGAGGATCCGTGGCACCGCGGATAGAGCAGAGACAAAACGTGTTTACTGAATGAAGATATTAAGCATTTTGACCCACTGACTTAAACTCAGGCTAAACTAAAAGATTCTGGACTTAGGCCATATGTATTTATTTATTTACTTATTTATTCATTTTAATAATTTATTTTAATTTAATTTTATTTTTTCAGTGTTCCAAGATTCATTGTTTATGCCCCACACCCAGTGCTCCATGCAATAGGTGCCCTCAATACCCACCACCAGGCTCGCCCATCCACTCACTCCGCTCCCTTCCAAAACCCTCAGTTTGTTTCTCAGAGTCCACAGTCTCTCATGATTCATCTCCCCCTCCAATTTCCCCCAATTCACTTTTCCTTTCCTTCTCCTAATGTCCTCCATGTTACTCCTTATGCTCCACAAGTAAGTGAAACCATGTGATAATTGACTTTCTCTGCTTGGCTTTTTTCACTCATAATCTCCTCCAGTCCCATCCATGTTGATGCAAAAGGTGGATATTCATCCTTTCTGATGGAGGTGTACTATTCCATTGTATATATGGACCATATCTTTTTCATCCATTTGTCTGTTGATGGGCATCTTGGCTCTTTCCACAGTTTGGCAGTTGTGGTTAGGCTGTATTTGAATGGCTGCATTAATTCGCTTTTGTTTTATAACAAGCCAGCTGAAAAGGCAGCCATTCGAACAACGTCTACTTACTGTTGCCCAGAGACCTGTGTGTTGGCTGGGGGGTTCCACAGGTCCAGGGTGGGCTTAGCAGATGAAGGCTGGGCTTGTGCCTGTGTCTGAGATCAGCTGGCAGGACCCATGGCGCGGGCTGGTCTATGAGGGCTTCCCTTAGATGTGTGGGCCACACGTTCCTCATCCTCCAGAAGGTTGGCCAGGGCCTGTTCGCTCACAGGATTCCAAGAGAGGGGGAGCAGAAGCCTGTGCAGAAGCACAGACCTGGGCTCAGACCTGACACACACCCTCTTCTGCTTCATTCAGTTGGTCAGAGTGAGTCACCAGGCCTCATTCAAAGGGAGAGCACGAGGCTCCACCTCTTGATGGGAGGAGGTGCAGAGCGGCATTGCTGAGGGCAATCGGATACAGGCTGGCATGGGGGGCTGCTGCTATCTCTGCAGTCTACCACCGTGTAGGCTGTAAGATCAAGTCACTGTGGGCAAGCTACTTACCCTTGCTAGATCTCATGTGTTAAGTCCATAAGCTTATATGTGTAAGGCACTTTATGCTCACGATTTTTATCCTCAGACGTGTCTTGTGGCATGTACTGCTACCCCCATTTTACAGACGAGGACACTGAAGATCAGAGAGGTAGCATAACTTCAACTGCTTCAGCTCTCACAGCCAGCAGGCCTGGAGCTAGGAGTCTGATCTAGGCTGATCAGACCCTAAAGCCTGTCTGCAGTAACTCCTCACTGTATGGAATCTCTTCTAGAACTGACATTTAAGAAGCTATAGTCCTCAATATACAGAGTGTAGCTTCTGAGGCACCCTAAAGCAGGCAGAGCTGGTCACAGGCATGCTGGTATCTTGGTGGGTTCTGGGGCTGGCTTTCCAAAACCTGCTGGGCAGTCTAAAGTGCAGAGCTCCGAGGAAGTGAGCAGACCTTGGCTTGGTGCAGACAGGTGTGGCTCCCTAAGGAGTCCAAAGCTACAGGAGGGGTGGGGTTCTGCTGCAAAGGGTGCTTGTGGATAGATCGGTGTCCTTAGTGCCAACTTTGATGGGAACCCCTTGTAGTTCCAGTGTTCTGACATGGGCCAGGCTGGGATTCAGGGCCCAAGCAAGTAGGTGAAGGGAGATGGGCTTGGATTTCAGGCTGGTCGGAGCTGACACATTCAGAACTATTTCTTGAGTGCCTGCCATGCATCAGGTGCTGTGCTGGACAGGACAGTCCCCAACTCTGTCCTCTAAAGGAGGCGACACATAACACAATAATTGCAGGTTGGAATAAATGCAATGAAAAACACAAACGACATGCAGGTGAAGCATAAGCAGGGGGAGGGTCCCCTTCTGAAAGGCCCAGAGGCCTCGCTGGCTGAGACATATGGTCCTGGCAGAGGGAACAGCCTGTGCAGGGCCCTGGGTGATGGGGGAGGGCTCAGGCTGTGTTAGCAATGGAAAGAGCCAAACTGAGCAAATGGGCCCAAATTGTAGAGGGCCTTGGGCAAACATTTGGATTTTATTCTCTGTGAGGGGAAGCCGTTAGGTGGAGTTAGAGTGGGCATGCCATCACTTGATTTCTATTTTGAGATTATTTTTGTTGCATGAACCACATGGTGGGTAAGAAGGAACATAGGGAGATCAAGTACATGGCTGTCCCTCCTGATGCCCAAGTGTGAGATGGGAGGCCCTAGATGGAGGTGGGGTGAGTGCAGGAGGCATAGGGCAGTGAATGGGATACCACTGATGATGGGGAAGATGGTTCTTGACAGCGAAATCGTAATCCTTTATACTTATAACTGAACTCCATAGTGCAGGAAGTTAAATCTGCTTTTCTTTCCTGCTACCACTGCTGTTCTAACACCTTTTGGGACCATTGTTATGGCTTTTTTTCATCCTAACAGAGTATGGCTTTGAAAACACTTTTTAGCATTTTAGGAGTCTGTATTAGTGTGAGAATATATAACTCTCAATAAAGGAACAAAATGTTGGGCCTTTGCAGCAGGTACATTCCCAAAGTGGTGTATATCTAGGGGGGAGAGCTCATTATTTATTGATTGGATTTATGGGGCTTAGTCATGTGCTTCTTGTTGTAGGGCTGTATCATTTCATTTCCTATCGCAAAGCTGTACTGTTTGCCTTCGGTAGGACTCGGTTACCAAGTGATGACTGGTTTTACCACATCCATATTCTTACTTAATTTCAGATCTAGTCATTTACAGAACGGTCTCAGAATTCAGTTTCAATCCATTGTCTTAGCTCTTTGGCCTTCGTAATTGCTGTGCACACACAATCACTGTATGAAAACTGGTCTCCGTGCAATGTAGTCCAGTCATTGATTTATTAAGAAAAAAATCTGGCTCTCGGTGGTGATGAAGCAATGATATTAAGTGCTGTATTGACATCTTAAGTCTTTTGTGGAACAAAAAAACCTTTAGCATCATCTTCTTTGCCAAAATTATTCCCTGCAGGCAGAGTGCTGAACAACCTGGCAAAGTCAGCCACTGAGAAGTACTTAAAAGAAAATCACATTTGGGAACGTGCTGCTGAGATTTCCAGCTTACTGCACAACAGCCCCCGTGACCAGGCTACCATGAAATACACTGAAGGTGTTCTGATGTAAACGTGTTTTTATCCCTTGAAAAATTAGTATTTTCTGTACTAGCTTTTATTGTTAAGATCAGTGTTCTTAACCCACACTTGTTAATCCATTTCTCACCTAACTGATTGGGTGAAGAAATGCCAAATGTTAGGGGCGCCTGAGTGGCTCAGTTGGTTAAGTGACTGCCTTCGGCTCAGGGCATGATCCTGGAGACCCGAAATCGAGCCCCACGTCGGGCTCCCTGCTCGGCGGGAAGCCTGCTTCTCCCTCTCTTACTCCCCCCGCTTGTGTTCCCTCTCTGGCTGTGTTTCTCTCTGTCAAATAAACAAAATCTTAAAAAAAAAAAAAAAAAAGAAATGCCAAATGTTAGCATTTCTCTCCTCTGCTTCAGGGGTGATTCTGCCCCTTTGAGGACCTTGGGTAATGTTTGCAGGCATTTTTGGTGGTTATGACTGGAGGGATTGTTGCTGCCATCTAGTGGGTAGAGGCCAGGATTATGGTAGACATGGTAGAGCACACAGGATGGCCCTACAGCCTACCGTCAGCTGTGCTGGGGCTGGGAATAGTGCCAGGGTTCTCATAAGATATTCACATGTCTTCCTACATATCCCTCTGAAGGTCTTGAATCTCTACCATTACAAACTGTTCTGCTGTTCTGTGTCTTCCCATATAAAACAAAGGAGGTTTGTAAGAATTACTTTTGATAACAGAATGAAGTAGTCAACCATATCATACCCAGGAAATACACACTTGTGTTTTATTTTCAGATTTGTGGCTGGAAACACTTCTCTTGCAAAAATGAGATTTCAAGAATGCTTAAATATCAGGAGAAGTTTATTTGGCGAGAAAAACATCCTAGTTGGAGAAATTATGGACTTTTTAGCAGATTTACTAATTTTTCTACCAGAAGATAGTGAGAGGCAAGTTTTTTTTTTTTTTTTTAAATAAGAGTTAGGGGCGTCTGGGTGGCTCAGTTGGTTAAGCAACTGCCTTTGGCTCAGGTCATGATCCCAGAGACCTGGGATCAAGCCCCACATTGGGCTCCCTGCTCGGTGGGAAGCCTGCTTCTCCCTCTCTCACTCCCCCTGCTTGTGTTCCCTCTCTGGCTGTGTTTCTCCCTGTCAAAGAAATATAATCTTAAATTTTTTTTTTTTTTAATATTTGAGAGTGAGTGAGAGAGAGTGAGAGTGAGAGAGAGCATGAGTGCAGTGGAGAGGGGCAGAGGGAGAGAAAGAGACCTCTCAAGTACAACCCTGAAATCATGACCTGAGACAAAACCAAGAGTCAGATGCCAACTGGCTAAGCCACCGAAGCGCTCCAATCCAAGTTCTTATAAAATGTTTCAACTAATGTGTCTTCTTTCCCCCGCTAAAACGCCAGTGGAAGGGAAGTCTGTGGTTGAGCCATCAGAGGTGTCTCATGTCTTCGCCTGTCACCTTGTTCAGAAGCCAGGGGGCTCACCATGCCCGAGAGTTGTGTCCGTGTTCAACTGTCTGTAATACGTTACTGATTGTAATATATTTGAAAGGAGCTGTTAGCCCACAAAGTGCATAGAGGTTTGGCAGTAGGAAAAGTATGATGATGTTGTGTTTCTCTGCATCACTCCCAGGCCTCATGAGGAAGATGGAAAACCGACCCTTGAACCACACCGCTTTGCACTGAGTGGGTCCGCTTTTATATGGCCTTGTTTCAATAAATACAGTACAGGACTATAAATGCACTTTCTCTTCCATATGATTTCCTTCCTGTCATTTTCTTTTCCCTAGCTTCCTTTATTGTAAGAGAACAGTATATAACACAGAGCATACAAATCTGTGCTAATGGACCGCGTCTGTTATCAGTAACCCTTCCAGTCAACAGTACGCTATTAGCAGTTAAGTTTTGAGGGAGACAAAAGATATCAGATTTTCAAAGGCATGGGGGTCAGTGCCCCAACCCCTGCATTGTTCAAGGGTCAGCTATATTCACTTCCCACGTCTCTGCAGGCCTCAGCGCCGAGGTCTGTAGGGCCACACCCATGGGTCTCAGACATTCCCCTTCTCTGTTTTCCTGCTCACTCTTCTCTTCCCAGTCAGCAAGTCCCCTTGCTCTCCTGTGAGGTAGGGGGCTTTCCTCAGCTCCCCCCCACACAAGGCGTTGTTAAAGCTATTGAAGAAAAAAATTATCTGTAGTTGTGTAGGCAGGCTGGGCCAGGGACCAAGAGAGTGCTCCTGTAGCGCTAACCAAGAGGGTCCTTGGCTTCAGGCAGAATGGAAATCAAAGGTGAACTAGCAGAAGGTTGAAAGCAGAGTTTATTGAAGATATATATCTAGAGAGAGTCAGAGGTATGTGTTGGGGGGGGAGGTGGGGAATGCAGACAGAGCATCCAGGAGACTGGGAAAGGAATGATCACAAGTCTTGGTTTTGCTTGGGGTCTGGAGATTTTTCTTGAGGGTAGTATTCCGGTGTACATGTCCCCTTAGGCATCCAGGAACCAGTAAGAACCAAGATAAGGGCCCAAGTGTTATTCCTTGGAGCCAGGGGACCTTGGTATTGAGAAATTTGGTACTGGTGGTCTAGAGAACACATGTGATGGCTTTTTCCAGTCATTTCCTACCTGGTCCTTTCTTAGATGTTATCTGTTCTAGAGAAATCATTAATTCCTTGTCCCTTCCAAGGAGGACATATGCTATTTGCATTATGAGGCATGCGTACAGTGGGGTGAGGGGTGTAGGTCCTAGCAAGTGTAGAAGCCAGAAGAAAGCAAAGGAAAAAGGAATTTTTTTTCTCTCACAGGGTCCCTTTGCTTTCTCTGTCTCAGTAACAGTTACTGAAAAAAGGTAAGGTGAACTTCACTCAGGTCCTGCAGTGGGATTTTGCAGAGGGGAAGGGAGATTGGGCTCAACCCCAAATACAAAGAGAAATTGGATAGAGGGGTGTCAGTGGATGGAAAATTACTGAGAAGAAGCACTGGTAGGGAGGGGATTCTGACTTGATGGACCTAATAGGATTCTTGCTGAAGGCAGGCCCCGGGGGATCATACTTCACCTGGGGTGTGGTAGGGAAGAAGGAACCCAGTCTGATATTGAGGGTGATCAGACATCAGGGGTGGGAGGCTCCTTAAGCTGCCTTTGCAGGACCGTTGCTAAAATTGGACAATGCAGAGCTGATAAAAACAGAATTCTAAAAGTTGAGATCTACTTGAGAAAGAGTGAGAAGAACCTGAGTAGAGTTTGGTTAAGGAGAGATTTTTTTTTAAAGATTTTATTTATTTGACACACAGGCTTCCTGCTGAGCAGGGAGCCTGATGTGGGGCTCGATCCCAGGATCCTGGGATCATGACCTGAGCCGAAGGCAGATGCTTAATGATTGGAGCTACCCAGGCGCCCCAGTCAAGGAAGAGATTTTTTGTGGGTTTCTGTGTCTAAGAGAAGGTTGTGGGTATTATCTGGTGGATACCATCCGTGTTAGCATCTGCAGGGTCTGACTACTTCTCTTGACAGGTTGGTAGAGAGAAGGGTCTTTGTGAGTCCAGAGAGACAGACACACCACACCCTTCATTTGGCTTCGGCTCACACTCTTTCCTAGCTGAGTCAGCCGACCAAAAGGCTGGGGACGCTCTTAGGTTAAATTACGAAGTTGTGCAAGTTTTGTTTTTGTGGTTTCCATTCCTCTGCTCTCTGTTCCCTGTCTTGATTTTCACTTTTGGCTTTCCACTTGGCTGGAGATAATTTCCCTCTTACCTTTCCCCAGGAAGATAACCTCTTCCTGCATTTGCTCCCAGGAGGACCGTGATGTTCCTAATTTCTAACACTTAACTGCAAATCCATATTTGGCCTTTCCAAGGGTATTTACCTGTAAAAAAGTAGCCCCATAAAGGACCATGTAAGGGTAAAATTACAGGTGCTATATAGAGGTGGGGGCATGGCAGGCTTTGGGGTCCGAGTGCCTGGGTTCAATTTAGTAACAGTGAGAACTTAACATTTGCTATCTCATTCATTTCTTCATTGGTAAAATGAAAGTGGGGATAGTATCTTGCTCACAGGATGGTTGTGAGGACTAAGGGATCCCACCTGTTAAGTGCTTAGCAGAAGGCCTGGTGCATGCCAAAAGAGTTCATTAAATTGAGTTTTTAGTATTACTCTTTTGCACCCCACCAGGTAATGTCTTAGACACTGGATCCCAGGTAAGCCTCCTTCTGTTCCTCTTAAGACCAGCATGGTGAACAGAGACAGGGTTCTTCTTTACAGAAGCAAAAAGCATGACAGTGGAGCCATCGCCTCATGAAAGAAAAATCTAAACACGAAGCATACTGTCTGAGTCATCTCTGGTGTCCAGGCTGCCCCACCGCAGATCCAGAGCTGGTGGGGTGAGAATCCCAGGTGCTTGTTAGTATTTCCCATCCATTCCACAGGGATGGCCTCTGCAGCGACCAACCCGATCACACTTGGATGCCTTTTTCCCAGCCCTCACTGGCAACGGTCACCTTCTGAAACAACGGAAGGCCTTTCTCCTTGTTGAAGGTTGCCCTTAGGTAAACTCTTAACATCAGTTAGGACCAGGAGGTATTTTGCTGTGCAGCTCGACTCACCTCTCACACGGGTGCAGAGACTTTTTCCTGGTGACCAGGGGCCCTGGTGACAGCTCTCAAGCACTGCAGAAATGATCTGTGGGATCCTGAGGGCCTTGTGGCGGGGATGGGTAGGGCTGGATAAAGGAGGTCAAGTTAAAAAGAACAGGACGGAGAGGAATGAATAAACTGTCTTAAGAGGAACAGTAGTATGTTCTTGGTAAAATAAACTCCATTTACTCTTATTTGACTTTGTATGCATTCATCAGCCCCCTCTCCAAGGTCAAGTTTCTTCCTCCCTTCCCATTTACTGTCATTTAACTTCTATCTCTACGCAGCTCCATTGTACTCTAAGTCATCAGGAACATGTTAAATAGGTCCCTTTGCACTTTTTGATCTTGTTGGCCTTTTCCCACTGAAGTATCGACAGTGTCGATGACTCCCTTCCGGAAACAACCATCTCCTGCTTCCTCAGAGACTTGCCCTCCTGGCTGTCTTTTCTGATGATACCTGCTCAGTTTCTTTTGTGGGTTTCCTCTCTCTCTCTTGCCCTCTCTCTCTCTCCCTGACTCTTGTCCCAGTGGTGGTGCTGTCTTGGGTTCAGTTCACGGAGGCTGAGCTTGGCTGTGGGTCTCAGTCTTAGCACCTCCACCCAGGGCTTTAGCCATGAATTGCCGGCTTCTCATCTACATGTCCTTCTCGGCCCTCTATCATCTATTGAATGTCTCCATTTGAGTCTTCCCAAGTCTTTGGGCATTTCTGAGTCCACATTCTCAAGACAAACATATTCCTCCTCCCCCTTCCTGATGAAATGTGTCTCACCTGTTTCACCCAGTGTAGACACCATGGCGTCGTCTTAATTATATTTATGATCAGCCACTATGCTGAAGACATTACATACATTTTTCTCAAAGAACCTTCAAGATAATTTGTCATTTTATTTATTGATTTGAGAGAGAGACAGAGAGAGCACAACAGGAGGAGAAAGCTGAGGTTCAGGAGGTTAGAATGCTTGCCCAGCTTTTAAGTGATAGAGCTGGGATCTGCACCCAGGGCTTCTGATTGGAGAGCGTCTGTGCCTCGCTAACCACCACCAGGCCTGTTGGACTTGAGAGCTCAAGCTCCTGAGCACGTTACTCTACTGCGAGCACGGCGATCACCCGCTGATCCCAGCGCCAGGGCCACAACATTTAGGTAGCACTCTGCCTCCGCTGGCCCACAGCATCTGCTCAGACCCTCACATTTCCCGTGGACTAACTGGCCTCCCTGCCTCTAAGCCTCACCTGCTTCAGTTTCCCTGGCACACTCCCAGCCAGGCGGATTTTCCAAAGTGCACGTTGGATCACATCGTTCTCTTAATGAAAACTCACTCTTAACGTCCAGAACCCTTAGGTTCACACGCAGTGCCCTTCGTGAGAGCCTGGTCCTTTGTTTCACTCTCCAGCCTCTGCTCCAACCTTGGGAGGTTCTCTGAGGGCAAGGATTAGTTTTACTTGTCCTTGAGCCCCAGCCCTGAAAGTTTGTTGAATGAATGAATGTGGTGCTTCTTTGATGCAAAACTTTAATTATTTTTTTCTTTTCTAGATTCCAAAGGAAGCAAGCAATTGAATATTATAAACAAGTGATACAAACAAAGGGACCTTTGTCAACTCCTCCCTCTTCAGGAAGCAGCTGAGCATTAGCCTCAGTGACACCTTGTGTAAATTAGGTAATTGCTGATGTGTTTCTGTTAGAAGCCGTTAAGCTACTTTTACTTTCCTTGTTAGGAACAGAGGGAACACAAGCAGGGGGAGTGAGAGAGGGAGAAGCAGGCCTCCTGCCGAGCAGGGAGCCCGATGTGGGACTTGATCCCGGGTCTCCAGGATCATGACCTGAGCCGAAGGCAGTCGCTTAACCAACTGAGCCACCCAGGTGCCCCTCTTTCTTTGAGATTCTTCCACCAGAATGTTGTTACTGCATTTGTAGTGCATGTGGAGTTTCTTCTTCAGTGGCACTGCTGTTCCTGAATGCTGAAGTCAGTCTCACGTGCCTGAGTACCAATTAACCAATCTGTGAGTCACCGGGTTAGAAGCAGAGAAAGCTTTATTATCAGAAGGGCAGACTGATGGGAAGGCAGGAGAAGGGTCTCAAACCTACCTTGTCTTTGTTGAGTTTAGGGACAGTTTATGTGGGGCTAATAAGGTATGTGGGGGTTAGGGTGGGAACTGGATGGGCCTCAAAATTTCACAAGGAGAGGCTTAGAACTTCTGAGATACTGCCGTCTGGGGACATTTGGGCTCCAGGCAGTGGTCTCAGAGCGTTACTTGTTGGCTTTGTGTCTGTAAGTTATCAGGTCACCTCCGTCCTTGGTTCCTGTCGTGGGCACTGGGACAAGGTTAATGATTCTTGCAGGGCTGTAGAAAAATGTGCTGATGTGCAGCCCGCAGGTTACAGGGGAGGAAGGGCCTAGTGACAGTTCACATAGATGAAGAAACATAGGCTCTGGTGAGGTGGAATTTATTTACATTTGAAGGGCAGTTCTGCCAGGAGCTCCCCGGAGGCCTTGTGAGAGAGGGGTCCTCCTCACCAGGCTCTGCTGTAGCCAGGGACCACAGTGGCTGGGCCCTATCCTTCCCTGCCTCACTAGTTATTGGGCCCAGGACCCCGTTAGCTTGTTCTGCAGATAGGGGCCACAGTCCTTTGCCTGGAGTGTTGCTGCCAAACTTGGGAACTGAGGTGATTAGAGAGTTGAATTGGGGGCTGCAGATAATGCTGGGATAGGAGGCCAGAGGCCAGCTACACCTGGAGGTGGGGAGGGAGGCCGGCCAAGGCTGGAGTGGGGAGAGGTTGGGGCCGTGAGTGCTGTGGGTCCCCAGGACAGGGGTAGGGTCCTCCCCGCCCCCGAGCTAGTTCCCCTTGTGCCGGGTAGTGAGCTCTCAGCCCACGAGCAGCTTTATTTCTTCCACTAGGTTAGACCAGAGATCTCAAGTGCCATGACTAGAAAAATCTGGGAATACTATCAGGGATCGTGGGATCTCCTTGCCACAGGGCATGGCCAACATCCACCTAAACAGGTTTTCAGCTTGTGCAATTTTATCCCTCAGGACAGAAGTCTGGAGAAACCTTGATTGTTAAGACGGGGAGAGGAGGGAGGTGGGGGAGTGGAATGGGGGGCAGGGAGCATTACTGTCATTTAGTGGGCGGAGGCCTGGGGTGCTGCTGAACATCCTACAGGGCTCAGGACAGCCCCCTAGCAACAAAAAATTATCCAGGCCAAATGTCAAAGTGCCAAGATTGAGAAATCCTGAGTTAATCAACCACTTTCCCCAGCGTGCATGGTTGTTGTCTGTTTTACAATAAAACACGATTGCTTCAGCCTCTTCATTTGGTAAGGAGGAAGAAGGCTTAAATGATATCTGCAGGGAAAGATTATTTTCAGTCCGTAGATTTAGGAGTACATGAGTGCACGCATGCGTGTGTGTGTGTGTGTGTGTACAATATTTTTTCAGTAAGGATTTCCAGGCTGAGTGCATAAAGGATTGTTTACATCCAGAAAATACAGATGCAAATCTATGTAAAAGGAACTATACACCTAATCTGGTTGCTTTGTATTAATAGTTTGTTGCCAGTTGCGGTGTCTGGTCTGTGAGGGAAGTATACTATTTCATTCTCTCAGAGAAGAAGTTTATTAGTGTGTGCATCACACTCTCACACAGGAGTGCTCAGCAATGAGCAACTCCAAGGGGTGGTTAGGACTTAGGGTCTGTGTACCTAACTTAGCAGGGGACACGGAAGGGGAGAAGGAATAAGGAAGGGCATTGAAGGGAAAAGGAAATTATTTTTTGGAAAGATCAATGAACCCTCGGGAGAATAATGATGTGTAGTTCGTAGCAATGCCTGTCTAGGTGGGGCGCCAGCTTCTTGTGTCGCAGGAGAGAAGATGTGAGTTACCCTGGGAGGGAATTTATAATGCTTGAGTCCTTTGGGGGGGATGCTGCTTTTAGGCACGTACAAGATTTTAACAACTCAAATGTCTTCAGCTCAAAATAATTCTTGTTAGAAATGTGGCATGCTTTGGGGTAGCATATCCGGATCCCCTTTAATGGAGAATGTCTTTCTGAATGGAATGTGTTTGAGTGTAAGCTGGAGCCACATATACTCCCGGCTCCTCACCATTCGCCGTCGTAACCAGGTCTCGGCCCTCAGTCAGCAGAGCACTCCTTCAACATCACGCAATTTTGCATCAAGGAAAAAAAGAACCATGGTATCCTGACAATTACCAGTTATTTATTCAGTACATGTGCATTTTAATTGCTTTATAAATTGTGATGCATGATGCAATTGTAAGTATGTTTTATCTTACGTGACTAGTTTGTAGACCTGGGCTGGTTCGGGAGAATTATGCACCTTCTGAAGATAAGCAAGCCTCCTACTGTCCCCATCCCCCTGGGAGCACGCAGCTTGAAGCCACCCACGCCACTGAGCAGGTACAAGACGCTGCTAACACAAGTCATTGCCTGCATCTGCCCTTAAGACTTTGGATCAGAGGCTCACGTCCAAAACTGTTGGTTCCCTTGGTCTGTAGCTTGTCTTGTGAGGCCAATTCCTTGGGGGCTCTGCAGTGGGCTACCTATCACTTTGAAGTGGTCCCTTAGGTCCTTCAACATAAATTTTGTGAAGGCCATATGGCCTGTATTTTAATTCACATCATCCTACACATACCTTCTAAATTTGGGAACAATCTGTCTTGGTCTTTTCTGGATGCAGTCACGGACAGGTGGAAACAAGTTTCCCTGCGCTCGAAGGACTGTCCTCATGGTACCCGGGATATGAAAACAAGACAAGGTTCGCCTTTCACTAACTGCTTGCTTTGTTAGGAGGCAAAACAAGCCTATAGTAAAAGGTATAACAGATGTAACATGTGGAAGGTTTAGAACATGGCCTGGGGGGAGGAGACTGAGCTGGGTTTGAGTTCTCATGTGACTACAGTCAGGCATGGAATCCCAGCAAGTCAGCGCCTCTTGGGCCCACGTCCGTCGGCCCTCTCTGTAAGATAAGGGTGTTGAGTTCTTTGAGGCCCTTGGCAGAGCTAATAGTCCACACTTAAATGTAAAGAAAGACAGTGATCAGGAGCAGGAGGTTTTTGAGGGAAAACCTCTTGGGAGGAACTGTTAAGGAAGTGGAGGGTATGAAGAGGCAGAGAGACTTGCATAAACAAAGGGAGGAATAAAGAAAGATGTAGAGCGGGCAATTGGTGGTGGGAGGAGGCAGGACCGGTCTGAAGGCAATCCTGCGCGTGGGCAAGTGGAGATTTAAATCTGAAGAAGGCTGGGGGTGGCCTGTGATCCTCTCGTGGGTTTATTCTCCTTGGGAGATTGTTCTGGAAACTATTCACAATTAGTTAGAGCTCATTAAGGCTGTCTAAAGTTTGTCTCCCAGTTCAGAGTGAAGGGAATTTCCTGTCCCTTATTGGGGAGGAAGAATTCCTGTGCCTTCAGAGGTCCTTGTAGCTGGACTAAGAATTAAGTCGACATGAGACAGGTTAACAGGAGAAAATCAGATTTAATGACATACGTTTGGGGAATCCGCACAGACATAGAAATTCCAAAGACAGGCAACATGAGGGATATATGTCATCCTGAACTAAGGAAAACTGGGACTTCAGCAGGAAGGAGCACAGTTCATGGGGACAATAAAGAGCAGATACCTGGTTATTGGGTATTTGCCCTGCTGCATCCATGGGTCACTCAGATAAAACTTTGATATCAATCCTTATTCTGGGTAAGACCCCAGTTTATTTATTTGAGAGAGAGAGAGAGATTGAGTGAGAGAGAGAGGGAGTGACAGAGCACAAGCAGGGGGAGCAGGAGACAGAGGGAGAAGCAGACCCCCACTGAGCAGGGAACCCGCTGGCAGACTCGATTCCAGGCCCTTTGGGATCATGTCCTGAGCTGAAGACAGACACTTAATAGACTGAGCCACCCACGTGCCCCAAGACCCCAGTTTAGATTCTTCTGTGTAGGTGAGGGAAAGGCAGAAGTCTCTCTGGACCCTCATGGTTTCCATTGCCTTGAGTTCAAAATAATCTTCGTTTCAAAGTGGCTCATCTTGGGGTGGCTCCACCATCTTTCGTGAATTAACCCTGATGTTCTCATTACCTCTTCACATCCACTCAGCCAGCTCTGTTTTACTTCATAGTACTTAGTACGACCTACAGTTATGTCTTTATTTGCTTGTTTGTTTTCTTTTTTTAATTTGCCTCCCTTCCTAAAAAGAGATTTGATCTGTCTTCTCTACAGTGTATACCCAGCTCTGAGAACAGTGCAAGTCCCTAGTATGTGTTTGCTGAGTGAACGGGTGTGTGATGGAGTAAATGCCTTCGCTAATTCAGATTTCCCCTTCCTCTTTGGGAAAGTAAGCACTGATTGTTAAGGGTATTTTATTTCATTTTAAAAGATTTATTTATTTATTGGTGGGGCAGGGGGAGGGACAGAGGGAGAGGGAGATAAACAACTTTCAAGCAGAGGTGGCGCCTGGGTGGCTCAGTTGGTTAAGCGACTGCCTTCGGCTCAGGTCATGATCCCGGAGACCCGGGATCGAGCCCTGCATTGGGCTCCCTGCTCGTTGGGAAGCCTGCTTCTCCCTCTCTCACTCCCCCTGCTTGTGTTCCCTCTCTGGCTGTATTTCTCTCTGTCAAATAAATAAATAAAATCTTTTAAAAAAACCCAAAAAACAAAACAACCTTCAGGCAGACTCCCTACCCGGCAGGGAGCCAGACACGGGGCTCAATCGAACGAGCCTGAGGTAATGACCTGAGCTGAAATCAAGAGTGGGATGCTTAACCACCTGAGCCACCCAGGTGCCCCAAGGATATTTTAAATGTTAATTACTTGTGTTATCCTTCATTCATTTAACAAGTATTTACTGCATCTTAAAGCAGTAAAAACAGATTTTATTTAGGACTGTTGTAGTAGGCGAAAGAGACCTCAGTACAGAAGTGGGCTCAACTCTGAATACAACATGGGCAAGTGGGAATGTATAACCAAGGAGCAGGGAGGAGGTCAGTGGATAGAAAATTATTGAGAGGAAACATCAGGGGTAAGAAATTCTGGCTCAATGAATCTAACACTGTTCTTGCTGAAGGCAGGCATTACCTGGGGTGTGGTGGGGAATGAGGAACCCGAAGTCCAGGGTGATCAGACATTGAGGATGTTAAACTGACAGAGCAGGATTCTTGCTAAAACTGGACAATGCAGAGAAGGACAGGGAAGCCCAAAGTGAGACCTGTTGGAAAAGAGCTCCAAAGAGCCTGAGTAGAGTTTGGTCGATTGCAGACTCTTAGGTGACAGTCTGTGTTTTAGCTCCTGGGGTTATCGCAATGAGCAGGACAGAGAGGGGCCAACACTGCCATTACTGGGCTCACACTGAGGCAGTGCCTGTCAGAAAACTAGACACAAAATCGTGAGCTGTGTAGTCCTACAGAGATGGTAGTAAGACAGCTTGGTACCCAGGAGCTTCACTGTGACCGTGGAAAATGCTCTCATGGCAAACTACAACCACTAATGGAATGTGGATCTGTTGGAGGGAGGGGATGCATTGGGGATGCTTCTCCAGAAGTGATGGGCATACTAACTCTGAAGGATGAGAAAGGGCTTGCTAAGTAAAGAGGGGTAGGGTCGGAGAGTCATCCTGGCAGTAGGAACAGAATTTGCAGAGCTGAAAGGAACTAGAAAGGCCAATTTGGCTAGAATGCAGAGACCAGTGTTGGGGAGAGGGTGCCCAAGGAGGATGTCAGAGAGGTACTAGGCCAGTCACAGTCCCTCAGGCCTGGTCAGAGATTTGGGGAGTAGTTGAAAGCCAGTGCAAGGGTTTTGTAAAGCAGAGGGATTATTGGGGACCTGAAGCATTCCTTTAATAGCCATCACGAGAGATTTCTACCATAATATGCCACGCCAGAATAATTCAGTGAACCAGAGTCAGGAAGAAGCTCAAAGGACTTTTTTTTTTTTTTTTTTTTTTTTTTTAGTGGGGGTGGGTGGGTGGAACAGAAAGAGAGAGAGAATCTTAAGCAGCCTCCGTGCCCAGCTCGGAGCCCAACACGGGGCTCCATCTCCTGACCCTGAGATCATGACCTGAGCTGCCGAAATCAAGAGCCTGACTCTTGACTGACCGAGCCACCCAGGTGCCCCCAAAAGGATCCCTTTTGACTCATTTTCTTTTTCTTTCCAGTGTGAATAGTTTGACTTCTCAAACAGACTGTGAACTCCCAGGCGCAGGGGCCTCGTCAAAGCAGGAGAAAGAGTGCTAGCGCAGGAAGGGCTCTGCCAGGGCAGGAAGAGTGAGGAAGAGCATCAGCGGGTTCTTTCTGGGTATTTACACAACGCACCTGGCCCCCAACTGAGGCAGGAGCTGTGCGCCAGGCTAACAACATTGAAAAAAAATGACCCAAATTGCATTTTAAACTATTGAAAACAACTTTTGTTTGGATTAGAGATTAACACTGATAAATTGCTAGCTTGAAAGTCTTGGCACCTTCTTAGTCTCTTATTATTTTATTTGATCAGCATGTAAAATGCAGTGTAATCTTCCAAGCTGGAAGATAGTGGGTTGCCAGCAAGGATAATTCAGATTTTAATTATCACATTCTTACACATGAGATTATAGTAAACACATATTAAGTGATAGATTTGTAAGGGGCAATATATTCTATGTTTGGTTTCTTTTTTTTTTAAAGATTTTATTTGTTTATTTGACAGAGAGAAACACAGCTAGAGGGGGAACACAAGCAGGGAGAGTGAGAGAGGGAGAAGCAGGCTTCCAGCCGAGCAGGGAGCCCGATGTGGGACTCGATCCCGGATCTCTGGGATCATGACCTGAGCTGAAGGCAGTCACTTAACCAACTGAGCCATCCAGGCGCCCCTTGTTTCTTCTTCTGATTATGGTTTTGTGGGACACTTATTCACAACTGAAATCTTTGTTTAACATATCCTTTAATAAATCCTCAATTTCAATCCAGTTTCAAGACAAATTTTAACCTATTAAAATGGTTAATTCTGGAGATTTTAATACTAATCCTGATTATGAAAAGAGGATTTTTGTGATTTGTGTTCCAAGCTTCCTCTGACACAGAGCCATCCTCCTGTTCTCCTTCTCTGCTAAGTGATTTAAATCTGCCTTTTGAGAAATTATTTCCGTGGGAATGTGGCTTTTCATATTCCATTATATCAAGCTGAGTGTTCTGTACCAAGTTGTTTATTTTGGAAGAAGTAGGGTAGATGAACTTTACGTTACTTCCCTCTCCCTGGGATCCTTTTAAAAAAGAAATGCCAACCATCTCAGTCAAATTTAGAAGGAAGAAATTAAACAAAAGCTCTAGTGGGTGACTTTCAGTAGGGTGAGTCAGTCCTCTCTCATATACTTTTTAAATGCTCAGCTCAGCCATGGCCCTCTTCTCTACATCAGTAGGTCCCTTAATCCAAAAGGTCTGGCAAGTGATATAGATAGACTGCATTTTATTTTAATTTATACATATAAATGTAATTATTTCCCCAAACCTTTATGTTTAGATCCAAGACTTTTTTGTTTTGTTTTGGTTTTTTTTGGTTCTAATTGAGTCCTCTGATTGGAATTAGATGTCATCGCATCACCCACAATTTCCAGTTTTGGCTTTTGTAAGGATCAGACCTTAGACAGTAGTGATGTAGTCTGTGCCAGATCCTTCTAGATTGTTACCTCTTTCTTCCCTCAACATTCTACTGTTTCCTTGCCCTGGAATTGGAAAGAATCCAAAGCATTCAGCCTATTTTTCATAGAAAACAAATCTCCTTCATTTCACACTAATATATCTCATCACTTTGTACTATACTTAATTTAGTTACCAAAATGAAACTAACAATACAATTGACTCTTGGTCACGCTAGAACCCAGCAGTGAGGAACAGAAGTCTGTCAGCATAGCAGAGACGAGCCTACTGGTTGCAGGCACTGAGTGTGCCCTGGGCATCAGCTATGATGTTTTTCAGAGGAAATAGGGGGCCCTAGTTAATCCAGCAGTCTAATGCATGTCTGTTAACAGGGCTTTCTTTCTACTTGTGTAGATTTCATCATTTTTAGTGGGTTATAGATTTGTAAATACTTTTGGTTGCAGGAAAATGTCAAACACTTTTTTTTTTTTTTTGAGAGAAAGCATGCAAGCCGGGGTGGGTGAGGAGGGGCAAAAGGAGAGGGGGAGAGAGAGAACCTCAAACAGCCTCCGCGTGAGTGTGGAGCCTACCATGAGGCTCGATCTCATGACCCTGAGACCATGACCTGAGCTGAAATCAGGAGTCAGACACCTAACTGACTGAGCCACCTAGGTGCCCCCCTTAGAATACTTTTTAACCTGGTAAGGACTCTAGAGATTACTCAGCTAATTTTAAAGCTGTAAAAATAGCAGATGTGTTGTATATTTACCTTGGTACAATTGATCAGAGAATCCTGTTGATTTGATAATAACATGATAGGTACGAGAAGACCTAATGACATTCCAAATCCTTGCAGCTAGTAAGTAGTAGACTGAGGACTTGGAACCCAGTGTTTGACCCTCAATCCCATACTCTTTGTATTATTTGTGGGCTCTAGGAGTTTGTAGCCTTCGTGGGAGGATAAGCATGTAGAAACTGACATCAATGAGATGTGTGCTGTGACAGATGTTGGTAGAGAGTACAGAGAAGCACATAAAAGAAGCAACAAGTTAGACTTTCCAGAGAAAGTGACTTGGCTGTGAGTCCTGACAGGTGTTTTTCTGGCAAAGAAGGTGAGGAAGGGCATTTCAATCAAGAAGGATCCACATGGACAAAGCAAGGTTCTGGGAATGGGAAATCCTGTCTAGCATATTAAAGGGTTCATCAGGGGAGCTGCTGCAGGATTTCCAGCATGAAGGGTCATGATTAGATTTGTATTTCAGATATAATATTCTCATGGCTGAATAGAGGATGGGATTGGTGAGAGGGAATTGGAGAGTATGTTGTGTTAGACAAGGACAGCCAAAATGGGGAGAAAGGGTTGTATTTGAGATTTAGGAAGTAAATCCAACTGGGTTCCATGTTTGATTGGTTGGTTATGAGAGGTGAGGAAAGGAGCAAAGGTATCCCCCAGTTTATGGCTCTACCACAGATCACTGCATCTTGGTAGACAAGGTTGTTGCCATTCCAAGAGAGGAAGCACAGGCGGAGAGTTAGGGTGGGAGCCATGGTGAGCTCATTTAGGGCGTGTTGAGTTTGAATCTCATCCATGTGGAGACATTCAATAGGGACTAGAGAACCTGAAGTCTGGTGCTTAGGAGCTGGAAGACCGAGCTGGAGAGACACATTTTGGAATCCTTAGCATATGCTTGATGGCTCAACCTGGTAGAATGGTTGAGAGAGCTAGGAAGAGTGTAAGACAAGAAGGTGGCAGGAGATAGAACTTGGAAGAATGCTAGTATTTAAAGGGTGGGCAGAGCAGAGAGTTGTACCTGAAGATGAGGAAGGGCTCTTGACGTAGGCTGAGAATCAGTAAGGTCACAGAAGCTGAGAAAGGAGAGGCCTCACGACTGACCACCAGGTTGAGAGCAGACTGTTGCAACACAGAGGTCAAAGGAACCTGCAGTTTTGGTGGAGTGGAGAGAAAATGAATTTGTACCCTCTGCCCAAAGGTGGACTCTGTGCAGGCCCTTGAATTGGTGGAGTGAATTCATGCAGTACTGAGGCAGACCACCTGAGGTTACTGCTTGCCATCTGTGGCTGGGTCCCGGTGAGCAGACTAGTCAGCGGTCTCAGTGGAGAGGGCTGGAGCATAGGACCCCTCTACCCCCAGATGCATACCCACCCCCTTTTATTATTTCCTTTTGGGCAGAAATTGAAGACCCGTGGAGACATACATCTGCAAATTTTTACTTCATTTGAGATAATGATAGCTTTCTCTCTCTCTGTTTGTAGACACACATTTATTGAAAGAATGAGCAAACAAGCTTAATTTTCAATCTGAAGGACTTCTCACGAAGAAACTTTAGACATAGCATACTTATCAAGCCAAAAAAGACTTTCAGCAAAGAACTTCTAGATATTGCATAATCCTCCTTCCTCATGACGCATTTGCAGCACATTTTCTGGGTAGAAAATAGAGACAGTGATTGTCTCCACTTCTTAGCCCATTCACTCCCAACAAGGCCAGGGAGAGGGGGTGGAGGGTGGGGGGGTGGCAGGGAGTTCACTATTGGGCAGGGTCCACAGATCCATTTAGGGAGACTTCCTGAGTACCCCCCACCAACACCAGAGATCTTCCTTGCTACCTGTTAACAACCACCTGCATGGTAGGTATGGGCTGGGGAGAAAGTAAACACAGCATTGCAAAATCCCACCTATTAGGTGACAGCACATAGTAGAAGAAACATGAGGAACAGGCTTAAATTTCAGTAGAATAAAGACTAGAAAAGGTTGGACTTTAGAAGAATACTTAAAAGAACTGAGGATTGTCTTCAGATAAAACATCTTGCTTTATTTTTCTAGAGGAAATAGTAAAGACACCACTTTTTAAAAAAATATTAAGCAGTAAAAATGTGTGTGTGGGAGGACTAGGAAAACTTACCACTTAAAATCTGAGAACAGATTTTTAAGGTAGTGGGTGGGACTGTCCCTGTCTTCCCACCTCTGATTCACATTCTGTCCATAAGTGTAAAATGGACAGGATGGCTGATGGTTCCTTCCTACCTATATTTTTATGGAAAAATCTAATAGAGAATCAATGTAACAGGGAGAAGAGTATTCTCTTTACCCACTTCTAGAAGTTATGGTGCTTGAATCTCAGCAAACTGGCTTTGAATCCCAATTCTGCTGTTTTCTGGACATAGCCTCTCTGAGTCTCAGTTGCTTTACTGGCAAAAAGGGGAAAATAATGTCTGCCTGTAGGATTATTCTGAGCATTGAATGAGGTGAGGTATACAGAATAACCAACAGAATGCCTAATTTTTGTTAGATTCCCTTCCCCTCCAGAATGAAGGGTTGAAATGAGAAGAGGTTTAGTGATTTCTCTCCAATTTAAATGAACCCATTCCGCTGTGTCTTTTTCACTGGGTTGGGAGGACTGGCCAGGCTGGGTAGTGCTGCCCAGCTGGTACTGACCCCAGGGGAGGATGGGGTGGACTGGGGTTGGGCCTGAGGTAAGGATGTACTTTCCTGGCAGATACAATCCTTGTTGCCAGAAAGAAAGACCTGGATTGTGTCTGAGGCCAAAGCTATAGATACAGTTCCAGAATGGATCCTGGGAGTAAAGGGGCCTGGGGAGCCATGATGTTTGGCCAACAGGGAGTCTGAGGAACAGAAGCCTGAAATACTTTGTGCAGAGGACTGTGGTCTGTGTGACAAATCAGAACCTCCTAAAGGGCCTGGGGCAGAATGAACATTCTATGGGGTCTGCTTTTTGACCTCTGGAAGATCTCTGAAAATGGGTTCTTGCTCAGTTGGCTTTCTTTTTCTCCACTTTATCTTGTAAGTCCAGTTAAGGCCAATGCAATGTGGCTGTCCCCAGCAGGATAATTCACAAGTACACTCTACTGTGTCAGATTGGGCCAACTGGGAACATCATAGAGAGTTATGAAAATAATTCAAAAAGAAGCAAAATAGCCACAGATTGCTAAGCAGAGCCAGTAGCTACAACTCCCTACCGGATTTTGAGACCTGGGTTATGACTCATGAAGCCGAGAGAAAAGAGAAACTTTCTGCAAGCAGAAGCCACAGCTGGTCCTCAGAGGAAGAATATTCCAGTATGGGCGGCTTAATATAGCAGTCGAGGACACGGGCTTGGGGATGAGGCAGACCCTGGATTGTTCTACCATGAACTGGAGCAAATTACTTAACTTCTTTCAATTTCCTCCTCTTGAAAAGACAATGGAGGGGCACCTGGGCGACTTAGCCATTGGGCATCTGCCTTCTGCTCAGGTCATGGTTCCAAGGTCATGGGATCAAGCCTGGAGTCAGGCTCCCTGCTCTGTGGGAAGCCTGCTTCTCCCTCTCCCACTCTCTCTGCTTGTGTTCCCTCTCTGGCTGTCTCTCTCTGTCAAATAAATAAAGTCTTAAAAAAAAAGACAATGGATATGCACCATACATTCTCTGGAAGGACACATGTTTTAGGAGAAAGCTACATAGATGGGGACCAAGATGGAGGAGAAAATTTCTACTTCATATCTTTATATATTTTAATTTTTAACCATGTGAATGTGTGGCCTATTAAAAACCTAAATGAGAGAAAAAAAGACAAGTGATGATAGTTTATGCCTTATAGGATTACACAGGCCTGACAGATGATAATCACATACTTTATGGTTGTTACTATTATTATTAATACAGGGATGCTGGCTGGGCCATCTGCCAATGGTTTTCACCCTGATATTCTTTTTTTTTTTTTAAGATTTTATTTCTTTTGTTTGAGAGAGAGACACAGAGAGAGCTCATAAGCAGGTGGAGAGGCAGAGGGAGAAGCAAACTCCCTGTTGAGCAGGGAGCCCGATATGGGACTTGATCCCAGGACCCAGGGATCATGACCCAAACCGAAGGCAGACTCTTAACTGACTGAGCCACCCAGGCGCCCCTCACCCTGATATTCTTGGCAGTCTCTTTGTCACATAATCCAGATGAACCCTATATGCACTGGCCTTCCATTATGTTTATAACCAGGGGTATAAATTCAGCTCCTTAAGCAGCCTTGTAAATGGGTAAAATAATAAATGAGTACCACTAATAAATTAGATTATAAAATATATAGATATATATTTTTACTTTTAACACATTTTAGAGAATTAAATTATTGACAGTGGCATTTGGTATTGCATAATGAACAATTACAGACCTTTACCTATATTCATAGTTGTTAATGTTTTGATGCCTGCATTCTTTCATAAACACACACACATATCCACCTATATACTTTTTTTTTTCTGGCTATTTGAATGTTAGTTGTTAATATGTCACCTCCGTAAATACTTCAGCTTGTGTTTTCCTAGTACAAGGACAGTCCCCTACGTGACTGCAGTACAGTGATCTAACCTAGAAAATTTAACCATCGCATAAGGCTGTTTATCTAATATACAATTTAGATTCCAATGTCCCTGAGTGTTCTAGTACATGTTCTTTATAGTTGTTTGTTTCCTGATCCAGAATCCTGTTTATTTGGTTGTCTTCTTTTTAGCCTAGAACCTTGAAGTAGGCTTGTTTTATTTTTTCATGGCATTGACATTTTTGAAGAGTCTAGGTCAGGTTCTACTCTACCTTCCCCGCCTCAGTGTCCTTCAATTTGTATCTGATTGTTTCCTCATAATTAGACTTAGGTTAAATGTTTTTGGCAGGAATACTACAATAGATGATGTTCCAATGCCATCTTTTTTTCTCCTTTTTAATTTGCAATGCTTCATGAGTTTGTGTGTTATCCTTGTGTAGGGACCATGCTAAATCTTCTCTGTGTCATTCTAATTCTAATATATATGCTGCCAAAGCAAGCACCCAATGCCATCTTTTATAATTTTTTGACCCTTCTCTTTTAAATATGTGAAACTAGGAGTGATTTTAAAAAATTCTAACATTTTTATTTTCAAATATGCAGCAGGTCAGTTATTGGTCAGTGACTCTGGTCATCACATCATCACTGACGCAGCGGGCTATTTGCACAGATCACTTGATTTAAGGGTGACCTACCTGGGATCTTCTCATTCACCAGTCCATGGAATCCTGCAGTGAGTTTCTGTTCTGTGTCTCAAAAAGAATCATGCTTCTGGCTAGTCATCTTAAATATATGCCCTCTTGATGATTTTTGATCTTTTGCAGGCTGCTGCGGGAAATTGAGTGGATCAGGAGTAGGGGATGTTGGCCTCAAGGCATGAGCTGGTAGTATTCTGAGGGTTCTAGGAGTGGCACCTCATTATGGGAGCACTTGCTTAAATTAAACTACCACAGTGCTCAGAGTTCTAATACAGTGGGCTCTGTAATATGCATGAATGCAGATAACCTACACAGAGCTAAAAACAAGGACTTGGCATTTCACACAATTTCAGGTAAATCCAAATGTGCTTCCAGAAAAGAGAAAAAGGTCTTGAGACCCATTATTTCCGTTTCTATTGTGAGGACCCCACGGAAGACACAAAATAATGTTGAACTATGGAATGGCCCAGAGAAAGAAGCTTCACTGAAAAAACAAAATTATGCCTCTAAGATCTTATCTTTGGGTAAAACAGATGGTGTAGTTAAGTTTTCACAGCAAAGGATTTTTGTCAGATAAAGGCAAGAGTAAAAAAGGCCAAATCATCACAACTTACTGGCATCCCTTGATAATAAGGTCTCTTGGTACGAATAATCCCTGGGAATCCATATCTGAGTTTATATCAGAAAAGTGGCTTTTTCACATTCCAGACTACAGATCAATTTCCCAGAAGAGGGTTTTTTTTATTTATTTTTTATTTTTTTTTTAAGATTTTATTTATTTGACAGAGAGAAACACAGCCAGAGAGGGAACACAAGCAGGGGGAGTGAGAGAGGGAGAAGCAGGCTTCCTGCCGAGCAGGGAGCCTGATGTGAGACTCAATCTCAGGTCTCTGGGATCATGACCTGAGCCAAAGGCAGTCGCTTAACCAACTGAGCCACCCAGGCGCCCCCAGAAGAGTTTTTTTTTTGAGAGACGACTTCAGTTTGAAATCAATTTGTTGAAGACCTCAAATGATACTAATAAACTATAGATATTATCATGGGCTTTTTCATGGCTGTAATTTCTTTCTAGCTGTCTTTATTTAGAACTCTTTGATGAGGTATTTTCTCTTATAACTTTTAGAGGTGATGATAGTCTAGAGTTTCGATTTTTTTAGCTCTTTAAAATGTTGTAACAGATTGTAGCTAAAAAGAACAATTTTGAAGTGATTCACATTGTATGGTAGGTAGAAGAATGTTGCTCTCACAGGGTTCCATATCTAAAAATATGCTGAAGCAATGTTATTAAAGTTCTAATTGTGTTACAATTACGTTGCTATAGTTTATTTTGGATTTATGAATTGATTTTCCATGTAAACAAAATTTATAATTGCTATCACTAAAACTTTTTAAAAATTAAACATGAATAAGAAAAGATAAATTGGAATAAACCAAAACCATAAAGTAAGTTTAACATCCTGGAATCCATGGATTTGATATCTATTTTAAACATTTCAGTTGGGAGCCTGAGTGGCTCAGAGGGTTAAGCCTCTGCGTTTTGGCTCAGGTCATGATCTCAGGGTCCTGGGATGGAGTCCCACATCGAGTGCTCTGCTCAGCAGGGAGCCTGCTTCCCCTCTTTCTCTGCCTGCCTCTCTGCCTATTTGTGATCTCTCTCTGTCAAATAAATAAATAAAATTTTAAAAAATGTTTTAAACATTTCAATTGCCTCTCACCAGTGACCTGTTACCCATTAACTGTTAAGGATTACTTATTGGCTACCTTATCACACAACTAAATCCTATCTACTATGTTAGGAAGTCAAATGGGAGAATGGACTCAGCTGTGTGACTTGTAGAAAATTATTTCACTTCTCTTAGCCCCAGTTTCATTAGTTATAAAATGGCAGAAATCCCAGTGCCTGCTTTTCAGGATTACTGCGAGGATTGCATTAGGTAATGCACATAGCAAGCCTTTCATGAGCAGTAATTGTTCTCTGCAGAGGTCTAACTCAGAGACCACTTTGTTCCAGGAAGTATCTTCGCACCCCTCCAGCCAACAACGTAAACAAACATGAATGCTTCGGTTGTTTTAAATCATGCCCTATTTCACACACGGCAGTGTGGTCTCTCAGGCAGTGTGCCAGCCTTGGGAATTATTCCCTGTACTCCATGAAACACCCTGCTCATCCGTAACCACAGTAACCAGCAGCTTGGGAAGTCCTCGGAGTTCAGTGATTCTCAGCCGGGTTCTGGGTGGGCCGCATCAGTCTTGCCTGCAGCAGCCACGTCTGCTTCAGCCATACAGAAATGTCGCACGCGGGGCTACTGTTTGCTTTTGGTGAAACCACAGTGCACAGAACAGGTGCAGCCTCGCAGATCTGAGCGAAGACAGGTGCACCGCCCCAGTGAGCGGGAGCAGGACCTGGGTGGCAATATCCTGAGGGCCTCCCTCTGGAGGCAGGAATCCCTGGAGGGGCATTGGCCTTTTAGACTCTGTAGTAGGCGGGGGCGTGGGAAGAAGATGATTTTCAAACACATGAGCCCACATGTGAGACCTGGCCCAGTTGCCCGCTCATGGGCTGCACTGGAAAGATCCAACCCTGGGATCTAGGGACTTCCCAGACCCGCCCCGCCCGGCCCCGCCCCTTGCCGGACAGAACCCTGCCCCGCCCCCTGCCCGGTAGGATTGGGCCCCGCCCCCTGCCGGACAGGACCAGCCCCCGCCTCCGCCGTGGCCCCGCCCCCGAGGCGGCTAAAGGGGCGGGCTGCGCCGCCGCCACGTGCTCCGACGCAGCGAGCAGCCGGCCAGCCGGCTGAACGCGGGCGGAGCGCCCGTGTCCCGCTCAGGTTGCCACTCGCAGCAGGGCGGCGGCAAGCATGGCTACGGCGGCGACGGCGGTGGCGGCGGCCCGTGGGGCAGGGGCAAGGGCAGCGGCGGCCCTGCTGGGCGGTTGCGGGAGTGCGGCCCGGGGGCGGCCGCGTGCGGGCCCCGCACGGCCCTTGTGCACAGCACCTGGAACGGCCCCGGACATGAAAGGGTACTTGTGGGAGCGCTACCGGGAGGCGAAGAGGAGCACCCACGGTGAGTGCGGCGGCGCCTGGAGAATCTCCAGCCCCTGGGGGACCGTCCCAAGCGGTCAGCGACTAAGCCGGCACCCTCCACCCTCGCCGGTCCCGCTGCTGACCTCTAGGGCACTCTAATCGTGACCCTCGGTCGCCCTCAAACCCAGCGGCGGCGACATCTCTGCAGTGCGATTCCGGGAAACGCGGAAAAATGAGCCTCTAGAAACTTTACAACTCTTGCCTTTCTCCTGTCGAGAAAGCAGTTTTATAAATTCTTGCGATTTTTAACCATAAATTTGCATCGGAAGCGCTTTGGTCTCCGCGGGCATCGCTTGGGAGATCGTGGCCCCCACGCACCCTTAGGTATTGTTAGTAACCCACAATAATAATAGTAACAGCTGGAGTCCGGCAGGTGGCGAGTTCTTCTGGAGCTGAGCTGCTAGACAGGTGGCCGTGGCTGAAGTTGATTTTCCTTTGCCCCCCCCCCCTTTTTTTTTTTGTGTGTGTGTGTGTGTGTGTGTGTGTGTGTGTGTGTGTGTGTGTGTGTGTGTTTGTTTTGTTTGGTCTTTTGCTATGTTTGAAATAGAGGTCCCAAGTTGAGAGTGTTCTGAGTTATCTACTAACCTAAGTGAGGAGGGGATTCCAGGGCGTGACTCCTTAGTTGCCAGGGGAACATGAAATCAGCTTGGTTCTGTGGTTAGTAAGAGAAATGGGCAGAGGCCCAAGTAAATACTAGGGCCAGGCACAGCGATTGTCTCCTTGAATTCTTCTCATACCTACCAAGGAACATTCGTGCCACATACCCATTCTGTAGATGGGAAAAGCAAGACTCAGGTTTAAGGAACGTGGCCAAAGGTCACACCTTGACCTAGGGTCTGTCTCAGCCCCTAACCCTCTGGCCTGTTTCCTGTGCTGCCTTCCCTTCCTGTAGCAGCTGACCATTTGAGAGCTGGTGTAAAGGGCCAGTGATAAGTGGTGCTGCTTCTTTCATGAAAGATTTAGAATTGAGGTATTTGTACTGGTGTTGGGAGTAAGGTCGGTTGGGGGAGGCAAGTGGAGATAAGGAGAGTACTTGGGAGAGAATATTTTGTAGGATTACCTTTTCAGTCTCCTGGCCAGCAGTCGTTTAATGAAAGAAAGCAAGGGGCTTCTTTTCACCAACTGGGATAATTTTCTGAGGGAACTCTAAAAAGAGGCTAGCAGTGCAGACTTCTGTGAAATAGGGCTTTTTAGTTTTCCTTTGCTTAGAGTTACATTTTGCACCATTTTTTGAAGTGTTTGTGTGGTATGGTGGAAAGAAGACTGGCTTTGCAGATGCTGGAAATTGCAGATCTTAGATGAAAGAAATATAGAACATCTACCTCAGCTTTGAGACTTGAAAGACTTAAATTTTTTTTTAAAAAGATTTTATTTGTTTATTTGAGAGAGAGCTCATGCACGTACGGGGAGCAGTAGGGCAGAGGCAGAAGGAAAAGCAGGTTCCCCACTGAGGAGGGAGCCGATGTGGAACTCCATCCCAGGTCCCTGGAATCCTGACCTGAGCCACCCAGATGCCTGCAAGATTTTTTTAACTGAAATTTTTAATTGAGATAATTGCATATTTACACGCAGCTGTAAAAACTAACACAGGGTGATTTGGGATACACTTTACCCGGTTTCTCCCAATGGTAACATTTTGCCAAACAATGATAGAGTATCTCAAACAGTAGATTGATGCCGATCCCTTTCACAGATCTTCTTCAGAGTCCTCTACTTCTCCTTTACTTGTGTTTGTGTATTTAGTTCTATGCAGTTTTATCACATGTAGGTTCAGGAATCCGCTCCGCAGTCAAGATCCAGAACAGTTCTTTACAAGGATTTCTCGCATTGTCTTTATAGCCCTACCCCCTTCCCTCCGCAGCTTTCTGTCATCTCTGGGGCATTATCTGTTCTCCAGTTCACAAGTGTTCTGTTGAAGGAATCATGGAGGATGTGACCTTTTGGAATTGGCTTTTGAAACTAAGCGTAATTCTCTGGAGACTTGTCCAGGTGGTTGTGTGTATTGTATCTTTAGAGCTTTTTTTTTCCTTCTTTTTCGTTTTTTTATTGCTGAGTAGAGTTCCATGGAGCGTATGTACCACATTTTAGCCATTCTTTTTTTTTTTTTTTTTAAACTATGGTGAACCACGTAACTGTACTTCACTCTCTAAGGGATATCTGGTTTGCTCCCAGTTTTTGACTGTTACAAATCTACTGTATACATTTGTATATTGGTTTTTGTGTGAACATATGTTTTCATTTCCCTAAATGCCGTTGTTCAGTTGAATGGTAATTGTATGCTTAGTTTTATAAAGAAACTACAGGGACATGGTCACCATTCTTTTCGAAGCTTCAGTTTCAGCATCTGTAAAATGGGATGCTGGTAGTACCACATTATAGGGTTTGATAGGGGATAAATGAATCCATCTATGCAAGGTGTGTAGGAGGTGGGTGAGACAGTTGAAGTATTGGGTGGAAAAGGTGAGCATCGGGCCAGAGTTTGGGTTTTGGGGTGTGATAATCAGAGTGAAATTTTGGAGTATGACAGCTCTCTAGAGGAGATTTTTGAGACTTAATTACCTCTATGATCGCAGGTGCAGGTTATTTTCCTCTCTGACCTCAGTATTCTCAGCGTAACCTGGGGCTAACATGGGGATTTTCAGCACCGGCTTGGCACCCAGCAGGTGCACAGTAGTTAGTAGCTATTATTATTAGTTACTAAATGACTTTTTACAGTTTTGGAGAAATGCTTAATGAAGGGTGGAAGTGGGTTATTTAGCTCCAGGGTTTAGGTCCCCTTCAGCTTAGGGGAGTGCTAAACTAGCTGTGTGGCCTTAATCAAGCCACCCCATCTCTCTAGCTTCGGTTTCTTTCCATAGAATGAGGCCACTGGACTAAAGATTGTGTAAGTCTTTTCAAGTATTACTGGTCTGTGAATTAGGCATTCGGTGTGCCCCCTCCCCATCTTCATGCCGCCAGCACATACTCCTGAGGTCCCTGTGTCGCTCCTGAGAACACAGAGACTTTCATTTGACATTTTTTTCCTTTTTCACCCTGTCCAGGGGCTGCAGCATCCCTATCGGCCCTTAGCCAAACACGGCAAGAGTATTTACATGCCCCGCTTGCATGAGTTCTTTCTCCAAGAATTTATTAAGCACCTAGCCGTGAACTTAAAGGCTGTTGATTCACAGATGGGCAGGTCTGAGTGTGAGGGGCCCACAGTGCATGAGTCCCTTCCTGCACCAAGTGTGGGACGGCTGTCACATGGATGGGGAGACTGGTAACAGATAATGACAGCCAGCTTGGGGGAAACAAGAGACCCCAGGGGCTTTGGCACCGAGCAGGTAGCTGCTCCAGTATGCAGGGGACGCAGAGAAACGCTTGCTAGGGCTGATACTTTAACTGTCTGTAGGAATGAGAGGTCAGAAAAAATATTGATAATAGACAAAGACCTGTAGTTTTATATTTTTCAGCTTACAGAAGGAAAAAAATTTTTTTTTCTCATTTTCTGCTTATGGCTTTCTGGTCTTTGGATCTCTTGCCTCATCCAAAAAATCTTCTCAGGTGTCTTTCCTTTGAAGGGTTTCCCAGAATGAAGCCTGTTTGGGAAAGAGATGAGCTTTTACTCCTTATTTTACCCTTTCTCTCCGGCACTTTTTTTCCCCTCCCCTCCATTTTTATTTTTATTTTGTTAAGTTTTTATTTGTTATTTTTTTAAGAGTGAGAGAGAGAGCGTGCGTTAGTGGGGTGAGGGTGGAGGGGTGGAGGGAGAGAGAGAATCCCCAAGCAGGCTCCTGCCGCCATGGAGCCTGACATGAGGCTTGATCTCATGAGTCCAAGATCATGACCTGAGCCGAAATAAACATGGGTGCTTAATGCAGTGAGCCACCCAGGTGCCCCAGCTCCGTTAAAAAAATTTTTTTTTTAAAAGTAAACCTATTTTTTAGATCAAGTTTAGATTTAGATATAGATTTCTCTAAATCCTTTCCCAGTTTCCCCTATAATTAACCTCTTGTATGACTATGGCACATTTGTCACAGTTAGTGAACCAGTATCAGTATGTTGTATGTATCGGTGTTAACTAAAATCTGTATTTACTTCAGATTTCCCAAGTTTTTAACCTAATGTCCTTTCTGCTCCTGGCTCCTTCCCAGAAGAGCGTACTACATTTAGTCCTCGTGCCTCCCTGGGCTCCTCTTGGCTGTGATAGTTTCTCTGAGTGTCTGTGTTTTTGAATACCTTGACAGTTTTGAGGAGACATGGTCACATATTTTCTAGAATGTCCCTCATTTGGAATGTCTTCCTTTTTTTTTAATTTGAGATTTTTGAAAGTATAATATTTGTGCATCCTATGTCCAACTCCTCTCAAAGGGAAGGGTCTTCATATATTTAGGAAAAGAAATATTGGTTTATAACCTCTAGTAGAAATTTCCTGGAGAACCATGGTTCTCAGTGGGAGTGGGGGGTGGGGGGTATTTGGCGGTGTCTGGAGACCTGTTTGATTGTCACACCTGGGGGCCGGGGGTGCGTTGACCTCTTAGGTGTGGAAGTCAAGATGCTGCTAGACAGTCTGTAATGCACAGAACAGCCTCCTTACAACAAAGAATAATCCAGCCCCACACGTCAGTAGTGCCAAGTTTCAGAAACCTCGTCCTAAAATGGGGACTTTTAAGAAATCATTGTGCGATGACAATTTATTTTATTCATTCATTTATTTATTTATTCATTTTACAGGTTTTATTTATTTGACAGAAACACAGCCAGAGAGGGAACACAAGCAGGGGGAGTGAGAGAGGGAGAAGCAGGCTTCCCGCCGAGCAGGGAGCCTGATGCGGGGCTCGATCCCAGGTCTCCGGGATCATGACCTGAGCTGAAGGCAGTCGCTTAACCAACTGAGCCCCGCAGGCGCCCCTGTGCGATGACAGTTTGAAGGGATGAATATTGTTGTGTATGGTCTGTTACCGCTCCTTATGCTGCACCTTGTGCCCATCTTCGTTGAACTGAATCGTTTAACACGGCCCTCCCCGTGTGCTCATCAAATAGCCTGCCCTGTTAGGTGCTGTTGGAAGCATTGCCGCTCCTCCCGAGGTGGGGGCGGTGGCTTCAGTCGTGCATTCGGATTCCTAGTGCATCCTCCCCCCTACCCCCTTTACGCATCGTCTCAGAGCTCGGTCTGTTTGGAACGTTTGGCTGCTTAGCTGGGGCTGTGAAGTATATTAACTTGTGGAAAGAAGTATGGGATTGATGTGAAGTGTTGGACGCTTTTACAGGGTGTTGAAGGATTTATTCAGAGTTCTTGGTCAGGAGTGTTTAATTCTTATTCACAAATTATGTATTTAGGAAGGACTGTGTGTAGGACAGTGATATCAGCTTAGTTTATCAAGAAAAAACATGAAATATCAACCCTTCCCTCAAGGAACTGCAGTGGCTTAAAGAACCACCTTAATAACAACAAGGTAATTTTAAGATGAGACCAATGTTTCTCAAACTGTGTTCCATCATCTTCTGAGAGATGTGGTTAAGGAAATGTTGAAAATATATATGTTAAAGAAGCTTTTTTTACAGGTAGGCTTATCAGAGTCTTTAAAATGCATGAATCTCCCAAAAGGAGGATATAGGTATAGCACTCCCCAAATAAATTTTTTCTGGAACCTCTTTTTTGAGGTAATAATTCAAAATAGATGTTTTAAGAACTGTACTTGGGAGGTTCAAATGATAGGTATAACAATATCATATGTCTGTTAATAATACCCAAAGATGCTGGGGTGCCTGGGTGGCTCAGTTGGTTAAGCGACTGCCTTCGGCTCAGGTTATGATCCCGGAAATCCGGGATCGAGCCCCGCATCAGGCTCCCTGCTCTGCTTGTGTTCCCTCTCTGGCTGTGTTTCTCTCTGTCAAATAAATAAAATCTTAAAAAAAAATAATACCCAAAGATGTTTAATTGTACAACTTATGCTTCTTCTTTGTAGCAGAGATAGAATAATGGAGCCGGGTCTCTTTGACAATCTGGGGAAAGCTGTGTATTCGGTCTTTAGATAAATATGCAAATTTGGCAATTACACACAACACAAGCACATACGGACTATTTTGTGAATGGTTTCAGGGGCTTTCTGTAACATCTCAGCTTCATCTGGTGAACCCAGTGCTCATTGAACCCTCTGTGACCTTATGAGACAGTTTGAAGAACTGCCATGGGTGGGATGCTGATGGGAGAACTCATCAGGGGACCGCTTTTTGGATTAAAATTTGCATATAAGATCAAGAAGTCTGACTGGAACAATGACATATTTTTGGCCCGACTTTCACCTTTGACTGTTGAGATTTTCTGTAACTGTTGTGGAGGTGGCCGGGTGATCCATCAGAATAGGGGGTTGAAATCTAGAATTCATGGTCCTCATTCACCACGGTATCCTTGGTAGCGTGAAGAGGAAGCAAAAGGAGATAAAATGTGAAAAGGAGATGAAATGATACATTGCCAGCTTTTGAAGGAAAGTAGAATCTTAAAAACTTCAGTAGTTCTGCAGCTGTGAGGCACATCAGAATCAGCTGGGGAGCTTGCTTATATGAGACTCTGAGGCTCTGACTGGGGATTCTGATGCGCCTGGGAAGCTGTATTTTTCCTGGGTTTAGAAATCAGTTTTTCGTCGAGCTCTTGAAGACATGTGGAAGCACATATATCTTCTATATTTTAGAGTTTTTCTTGTGGATTTTGGTTTCCAGTAATCTGGTAGACTAGATGGATAGTTGGAAAATTTTTTTTTTTTTTAAGATTTTATTTATTTGACGGAGAGAAACACAGCCAGAGAGGGAACACAAGCAAGGGGAGGAAGAGAGGGAGAAGCAGGCTTCCCACCAAGCAGGCAGCCCGATGTGGGACTTGATCCCAGGACTCTGGGACCGTGACCTGAGCCAAAGGCAGAGGCTTAACCACTGAGCCACCCAGGCGCCCCTGTCCTCGGATTCTTGATACAAGCAAATGTAAACTCGTCCTGTATGGTTAGGCCTTCAACCTGGGCCCAAATGGAGAGCAAAAATATTGATTGATATGTGAGGAAATCTAGTACATATCGACAATATAGTCAGTTCAAAAGAGAGTAGAAGAGGGGAGGTAAAAGAAACAGGGAAAAAGCAGGAGATATAAAATGTGGTAGTGGAACTAATTCCAGATATATCTGTCATGATAAACTCAGATCAAAAGATGGACTGTCAGTTCAGATATAAGAGAAACCTAGCTGCATGCTGTTGGTTGAGATTTGCCCCAAACAGAGATGTCTAAAGGTTGGAATTAACAGAATGAGAAAAGAGATTTTTGGGCAAATGCTAACCAAAGAAACCCAGCAGGTGTTAATATCAGACAAATACTGAAACGACATCGAAAGAAAATATTGGGCACCTGGGTGGCTCAGTGGGTTAAAGCCTCTGCTTTCGGCTCAGGTCATGATCTCCGGGTGCTTCCTCTTAGCTCTCTGCCTGCTTCTCTGCCTACTTGTGATCTCTCTCTCTGTCAAATAAATAAATAAAATCTTTTTTTAAAAAAAGAAAGAAAATAATATTTACTGCAGGGAGAGCTGCAAACTGTAGTTCATGGGCCAGATATTGCTTGCTATTTTTGTATATTAAATTTCATTGGAACATAGCCACACCCACTCATTTCCATATTTTGGGGGGCTCCTTTTGTGCTATGACACCAGAGTTTAGTGGTTGTGGCAGAATGTATGGTCCATGGACACAGCTCAGAATCTTTGTAGAAAATGTATGTTGTCTTCTGAACAGGAGCTGTGTCTGTATGTCTACATGGATGACTCCCACAAAAACAATACTGAGTATGTATATATATGAAAAAGACAATAGACATTGCAGATTCATGCCAATTTTTAAATGTTTGAAAACACATAAAAGATACTGTAGGTCACTTACAGGGATACACATGTGTGTGCTAAAAGTCTAAAATGTAAGAGAATGATGAACACCAGAGTCAGGATAGTGGTCCCCTGTTTGGTGGGAGGAGAATGCAGGTGAAGGTTTAAGTGATTTATTTCCTAAACTGGATGGTGGGGATGTAGGTGTTCTTTGCATTTATCTTTATACCTTTCTGTGTATCTTAAAAATCTCAAGGTGTATTCTTTAAATGTCCTCTTTTGTTTAGGTATAGGATATTGATGATCCTGGGGCCATAGGAAAAAGTAGCAAAAAAGATTTCAAGGAGAAACATGCCACATGATAATTTTCACATTTTCAGGTAGGAAAGAACTTACTAAAATAGGAAGAGAACCAGGGGACCCCTTAGAAGTCCTAGAACCCAGTCCTTTGCTGGGAAGAAGGAATCCCTTTTCCCCTAGCTCTTATTAGTGGCCATCTGGCATCTGCTTGAGTTTGCTATATGAGCACAAAGCTGCCAATTTTATTTTGGGTGGCTTGAGTCACAGAGAGCGATTCTGATTCCTCTCCCATATGATGGCTGTTTAAAGGGTGGTCATGCATCATCACCGCCCCTCCACTTTGACCTCATTACTTTGGAAGCTTGCCTCTGCGTCCAGTCTGGTTTATTGCTATCCCTTTGAAAGTGAACGGTTTGGTACTGATGGCAGGAAGCTGCTTGTAGTCCAGCCGACTCAGAGCAGGGGTGCCGCCAGCCCTGCCCTGCTGAGCCTGGTGCTTCTGTTGGAACACCTAGAATCCAAGGCTGAGTTAATTTGTGTGAAGTTCCCGTTCCATCAGGTCCTGACTTGGTCATTTCCTGTATCGACAAGATACATTTTAGATGGGGGAGGAAAAAGATTTATTTATTTGACAGAGAGAGGGAGTGTGAGAGCAAGCACGAGGCAGGTGGGCAGAAGGATGGGGAAGCAGACTCCCGTGCAGGGCTCTGTCCCAGGACCCTGAGATCACTACCTGAGCTGTGAGGCAGATGGTTCATCCACTGAGCCAACCACTACTTTCCTCCAGGACTTCTTTGTGTGCTTGTCAAACATTGTTAACAAGTGCTTAGGAGGAAAAACATAGTATTTTCTTTTTCTTTTATTTTGTTTTAAGTTAGATACTGTGTGTTTTAGTCAAGTGGGAAAGAGAGGCTAGCTGACTAATCAGCTGGGTAGGAGATTTTTGTACTTCTGTGGGTTGGTTCTTAACTTTGGGAAACTCACCTTTTTCAGTTTCCTAGGGTTTTGAGGAACTGTTTTATATTAAGTGTATTTGTAAGATATTGATAAATAAACCCGAATAAAATTTTAATTTGTATTTAGAGATGTAATTCTGTAAGATTTAACTCTGGTGATTACATTGGGCTCATTAGGAATGTTTCCTTTGTTCCCTTTTGAGTAGAAAAACCTACTTATGAAACACGATTACTGCCAGTATGAGAATGTTGTTTGAGTGTCTGTTTTATTTAACAGTAGTTTTCAAGTATTGTCTCTGGGCCAGTTACTGTAACAGTAACAAAGAGCAAGGCAGACATAGCTAGAGTCACAGTTTTCCAGTGTTTTGCTCTCAGGACTTTCTAACACACTTAAAATTCTTGAAGATCTGAAAGTTTTTCTGTTTATATTGATTATGCCAATAGTGACTATATTTGAAATTTAAAAATGAGAGATTTAAAACTAGGTATTTCCCACTTCATTTAAAGTAACAATAAATCTGCTACTTGCTAGCATAAATGACACACTTTTTATGAAAGGTGACTGTTTTCCAAAATAAAAGAACTTTAGAAGAATGTCACAATTTCACGTTTTTCGTAAATTTCTGCAATGTTTTGCAGACATTGAGTCTCAGATCTGATGCTGCATTCAGACCATTGAGTTTGAGATGCATAGCCTCTCACTATAAATTGGTGAGAGAATAAGAGTAAAAGAGGGTAGTCTCTCTCTTAAATTCTTCTTGCTTCTTTGATACATTACTGCAAATGTAATGACTTAGAACTCCACTGATCAGTTAGAGTTTTGGAGGTCACAAGTCAGTAACATCAGGGTGTTGGCAGGACTGCTTCTTTCCAGAAGCTCTAGTGGAGAATGTTTCTTTTGCCTTTTCTGGTTCTAAAAGCTTCCTGTGTCCTTTCGTTCATGGCTCCTTTCATTTTCAAAGCCAGCAATTTGAAAATGAAGTTGGAGTCTTTTTCACATCACATCACTCTGACCTCGACTCTTCTGCCTTCCTTTTCTGCGCTTAACCCTTGTGCATAGGGCTCCCCTAGATAAACTAGCTTCATCTCTATTTTAAAGTCAGCTATTTAAAGTTTGCAACCTTAATTCCCCTCTGCCGTGTAAAGATAACATTTTCCCGCATTCTAGAGATTAGGATGTGGATGTCCTAACCCACAGTATTCTGCCTCTCGTGTCTAAGCATTATTACAGAAATAGTCTGACCCTCAGAGATCCCACAAAAGAGTCGAGGATGTGGTCTGGGGAAAATATTAGTTGAGTGGATGAGAAAAGAAGAGGGGACTGACATTTATGGAACATCTACTGTGTGCCAAGTACTCTGCCAGGCATTCGACCTATATTTTGTTGTTTGATAACTGTGCCACCTGGACTTATTTAGCTTTCCAGCCTTTTTCTCCTCTGCAAACAGCGGGTTGCAGTGTTTTCCTTAGGGAGTTCTCGTGACCATTAATCAAGACAATAGGAAGTACCCAGCGGATGGTAAATGGAAGGCATTGATAATTACTCCTTTCCTCTGTCCTCCATGTTTTAATTAAAATTCTTGATAGCTTGCCTAGTATTTGGTCTTTTGATATGGCTAAATTTTCTAAGAAATTTCTCCCATGAAACAAATGTACTTTTCTTTTGAGTAGTTTTTAAAATAGGCTCCACAGTCAGTAGGGGGCTTGAACTCATGACCCTGAGCTAGAGAGTCTCTTGCTCTACCACTGAGCCTGCCAGGCGCCCCTAAGTTTGGTTTTTGTTAAATGACTTCAGATTAGGTGTAATTGTATTTCCAGTATAATCACATATGGTTTTATTTTTGGAACTTTAGGAAGCAGGATGAATTTCTCCAGAGCAGTCAAAATTACAGATATTATTTACAGAATAATATGTGATTTTAACTTTTGGTAGGACTAGTGTAAATGTCATACGCATTGTTAATTATTCAGA
Source organism: Spilogale gracilis (assembly GCA_004023965.1). Lineage (NCBI taxonomy): Eukaryota > Metazoa > Chordata > Mammalia > Carnivora > Mephitidae > Spilogale > Spilogale gracilis. The sequence continues at coordinate 574,312 of PITA01000008.1, forward strand.
TGAGTAATTGTATTTGTCATGGATTGCTGGTTCCCTGGAGATGAAGCAGAATGTCTAAAGTAAAGAAAGAATGAAAGCTGCTTTTTAGATTTATAGATAAAAATGACTTTTGAATTGCCACCTCCCCTGGAGAGGGCAGCTGTGCCAAAGTTTCTTCTCCACTTGTCGTCTTGCTGTTTCTTGGCCTCCCCTGCTGCCTGTGATATTGTTCACCACAGAGCTAGTGTGTTATTATTTACTCACTTATAATCCCTGCACGGTTCTCTGTGCGGTGCCCAGCACATAGTAGGTGTGCAGGAAGTGCTTACTGAAAAAGTTCCCGAGAGTCCAGTAAGTGAGACAACCAGTTTACCAAAATCCTATGTGCCGTGTGATCTCATTTATAGAAAATTCTAGAAAATGCAAACAAATCTGGTCAAAAGTAGAGCAGCAGTTGCCTGCGGATGGTCAGGGGTGGAGGGGGGGAGGGTGGATGGGTGGCATTCAGAGGGGTGTGAGGAAATGTTTGGGGATGTTAGACACACTATCTCTATTGGGATGATGGTTTCATAGGTGAGTACGTATGTCAGACCTCATCAAACTTCATACTTGATGTGTGATTTCTTTTTTTTTTTTTTAAGATTTTATTTATTTGCCAGAGAGAAACACAGCCAGAGAGGGAACACAAGCAGGGGGAGTGAGAGAGGGAGAAGCAGGCTTCCCGCCGAGCAGGGAGCCCGATGTGGGACTTGATCCCGGGTCTCCAGGATCATGACCTGAGCCGAAGGCAGTCACTTAACCAACTGAGCTACCCAGGTGCCCTGATGTGTGATTTCTTATATGTCACTAGACTTCACTAAAGCTATCCAGTAAAGACAATGAAATAAGAGAAGGACTCTGGGTTAGCCTGGTTTGAGGAAGGTTCCTACCACAGGAGTGGGAACAGCGTGATTTGGGTGAGTCTAGCCTGGACCTCCAGCTGTGGTTGGAGGGGTGGTGCAGGGTCCCAGAAGACCAGAGGATTTGTGTGTTTAATGGTGGGGAAGGGTCATTTCTTATCTAAGGGTTGGGTTCTTCTGGGCAGGTAACCCCTTTATGTTCACCTTCATAGTGAAAAGGATACCTTGGTCACTTGGTTTTGTCTCTTCATCTATTGGACTACTGCCGAAGTAAAGGGATTTATAGTTGAATGGCTATTGGAGAAACGGGATACTGGAGACCATATTTTCTGGCTAAAAATAGTTGGATTCAAACTAAGGTGTAATAGTAGCGCTCCTTTGAATTATCTATCTGGAGTCACACTCTTCGCCTACTCTTACTTCCCTTATAACTATTTAGTAGAAAGGATATCAAGTGGTCACAACATATATCACGTTTGTTGGTACTAAGCATAACATTCTAAATGGTAACGTGAAATTTGCGTTACGGTCCAGTTGTTCCCTAACACATTGATTGCATTAGGACACATTCACATTTTTCAGACAGGTGTCAATAGACCTGAGTGCTCTTGGGCAAGCCTTGCTCGGCACAAGGAAGTTACAACTGGTGAAGTTTGCTAAGAGAAAATCCTCTGAGGTAACTCTCTTTTCCTTATCATTGTCCTTGGCAATTACACAGAGAAGTTAAATCCTTACAGTTTGGGCATAGAACCTTGAGCTCACTTGTTTTGAGACATTGGAAGACATGCAAGTATGGCTTCAACTCGCACACAAAAAATTCCTATATATTTTTTTCATGTATTTTCAATCACTCTATCTATATACATACTTAAAAAAAGAGATTTATTTGTTTTAGAAAGAGAAAAAGAGTGCATGCATGAATGGGGGGAAGGGCCGAGGGAGAGGGAGAGAGAATCTCAAACAGACTCCCTGCTGAGCTCGGAGCCCGATTTGGGGCTCCATCTCATGACCCTGTGATCATGATCTGAGCTGAAACTAAGAGTTGGATGCTTAACTGACTGAGCCACCCAGGCGCCCCTATACATAAACTTTTTTACAAGAAATTTGGAAGTCTTGTTTCTAACATGTGAACTTTTAAGAGGATTTGAAGCCGTGTTAAAGAAGTATGAAGTAATTCATAGAATATTTGGATATTTATGAATAGTCATTAAATGGATGAGTATGGTGAAATATAAACTGGAGTTGAGATTGTGTCAAATTAGAGAAAAACAAGCATTTTAAATCTCCAACTTTTCTTGATGTAGGACTATATTACCAAGAAGTCTGACCTTGAGCTGTTAATTTCATCTTCAGTTTACTTCTTTGTAAATCATAGCTACATTAAGTGAGGTCCATGCACCTTCATCCGGGGTCTGGTGTGTAGCAAATGCACGCCATTCTCAGGCCCTGGGGTTCCTGGGTGTGGTTCATCGAACCCTAGGAGGATTCACAGAAAGCTTCCTGGTGGTATACAGGGGATTGTAGGTTTTCAGTCCATTTTTTTAACAATTAGGGAAAAACATTGTTTCTTTCTCCTTTTTCTTTCCTCCTCCTCCTTTTTTTTTTTTTTTTTTCTTCAGGGACTTCAGATCTGACTGTTCCTTTTTTCCTGGGAGAACAGTTTGAAGTCTAGGGCATATACCAAAAAGAAAAACCCTAAATAATTAAAGAAAAATGTCATTTTTATGTCTCTGGTATCATGGTCTTCATTACCCAGAAATTGAATTTCAAGGGTTTTCAGAAGGTGCCTTTCAGCTTTTCTTTTTGATCATATTCTTATTAACGTGTTTTAGTTCTTGAGTTTGGGTGTTTCAGAGTATACTTGGCCTTCCAAAGGGAGTATGTTTTCCCCCAGGTTTTGCTTGATTAATATCACCGTAACGAAATCTTTGTATGTAAATCTTTATCCACATTTCTGAACATTTCCTTAACATGATTCCTAGAAGGAGAATTACTAGGTGAAAGGGTATGAATATTTTAATAAGACTCCTGGTACTTACTGCTAGCCTGCTTTCTAGAAGGTTAGAACTGATTTCACCTAAGTAGCTGGGAGTGAGGCCCAGCACCAACTCTGTGTTCTAATATTAAAAACAAAACAAGAATAGAAAGCCCCCTCAGAGAATACATACAAATAACAAAAGCAACATAAACACTGCTGCAATCTGATGGGAGAAAAATGCCATCTTTTAATCCTTAGCCAAGTAACACATGCTTCTTGTAGAAAAAAAAAAGTGAATGAAATATAGTAAAAACATTTGTAATTCATCTTTCAGAGAGCGTGAACTGTCTAATTGTTTTAATTTTATGATTAGAATCGTTGAACATTTATATTTGTTAGCCATTTAATTTTCTCTCATGAGATATATTCTTTATTTTTTATTTATTATTTTTATTAAAGTTTTATTTATTTGACAGAGCGGAACACAACCAGAGAGGGAACACAAACAGGGCGAGTGAGAGAGGGAGAAGCAGGCTTCCTGCCGAGCAGGGAGCCCGATGTGGGACTGGATCCCGGGGTCTCCGGGATCATGACCTGAGCCGAAGGCAGTCAGTCGCTTAACCAACTGAGCCACCCAGGCGTCCCAGGCAGTAAGACTTTTGAGTGGCTGAATATGCTTGAAATCAACTCTGTTACTAGAACCTTTTTAGCTGCAAGCAATAAAACATCCAACTCAAACTGATTTAAGCAAATAAAATTTTTTTAGAAAGAAATTTTATGGGCATGCGGAATCGAAAAATCAAGAAGTAGTCTTAGCTTCAAATACAAATTGGTCCAAGTATCTCATTGGGTCTTCTCTGTCTCTTGATCTTGCTCTCTTCTGTACCTGCCTCTTTAAAGGTTCTCAGAGATGACCCCTCATGGCTCCAGTTTCAAATCCTTTTAGATCCAAGTTTGGAAGCAAAGAATGCCTGCCTCTTCCATGAAATGCCCTTACAGATCCAGACATTTTCCAGACTGGACCCCTTGGTTCACTGTGGCCACCCGGAAATCGTGATCATGATTGGCCAGAGGGCGTCCTAAGCCTTCTCCAAACGAGTTAATATTGGTGAGTTAATGTTGGCGAGGGAATTCAGGTGCTCTCGTTGGGTCTGGACCCAGGCCGGGGTCCCATGCTCTCCTCCTGGAGTCAGGAATGGAACCTCACCGAGGCCGGGCAGTCTGGGTGTTGGGCCGCAGCGATTTCCCAAAGCAGGGCAGCATCCTGGAGGAGGGGCAGGTATTAGTCATCTTAGGCTACATCATGCTGCAGTGACCAGCAGTACCGAAGACTCTGTGGCTTCCTAGAGACGCCTACAGCCAGATTCTTTGTCATCCATGCACAGTCTGCCGGGGCCTTGGACAACCCTGAGAGTTGCCGTCCATGTTCCAGCTCTTCTAGCCCGGGGGGTGGAGGGCTGCCTTGGGATCAGGCTCTCGTCAGAGCTTTGGCCAGAGTCACAGAGCCATCTCTCCCTTTCTCTGTACTAACTGTATAGTCTTGCTGTCATCATCCGTCACGTACAAAAGGAATTCACTTTCTAAAGTGGTCCCCACTCCTGTTTTTGTTTGGGGAAAAAGTACCTAACTGATTAGTCAGGGGCCCTTCTTCCATTTATTACTTTAGAATCCACAGTTTAGACAGACTGCTTGTCTTTCCGTGAGTGTTTGGTGTTCTTTCCTTTTGCCTGGTAATTATTCATGTTTGTCCTCAGCACTTTTTTGAAGTGGTTTTACAGAGCGTTGAAATCCCTTTTAAGCTTCCCATGTGATGAATACACCTGGGCTTTCACCCCGGCAGGAGAGGCCCGGTCACTCGTTGGAGAGGTGCTGTTAGCGATTTTCCATCATAGCAGTGTTCCTTGAGGACTTTACACACTCTTAGGGTGTGGAAAGGGAGGGAGACTATTGCCAACACTGGTCCTAAACAATTAATTTCAATAGGCTGTTAGAACTTCCCGTGAGAAGATCACTTGTGAAAGCAGAGCTGTTGGTCAGTCTGGAAGCGGTCCTACTTCCCTTGCTTCATCTGGACAAGGATGCCGTGTGGTCATATTCAGAAAATAGCATCCTGCCCGGGGGCCCATTGATTATGTAAGGTCAGGACACCTGTGGTGGCAGATGCCACGTGGCTGGAGCTACCAGCCTCTCCCTTCCCCAGGACTAGTCTGGTGAGCTGTCTGACTTCAGGTTTTTTCAAAATGCTACTTTTAAAAGATTTTATTTATTTATTTATTTGACAGAGAGGAAACATAGCCAGAGAGGGAACACAAGCAGGGGCAGTGAGAGAGGGAGAAGCAGGCCTCCCGCCGAGCAGGGAGCCTGATGTGGGGCTCCATCCTGGGTCTCCAGGATCATGACCTGAGCCGAAGGCAGTCAATTAACCAACTGAGCCACCCAGGCGCCACCCAAAATGCTGCTTTTATTTACCATCCTCCCATGTGTCTTATGTGCAAAAGAAGAAGAAAGCCAAAGTAATCATCTCATTGATGTTGACAAAAGAGAACTAATGAAACGGAATCGTTGGTGTATTTTTTTTTTTTTTTAAGATTTTATTTGAGAGAGAAGCACAGCTAGAGAGGGAACACAGGAGGAGTGAGAGAGGGAGAAGCAGGCCTCCCACAGAGCAGGGAGCCTGATGCGGGGCTCGATCCCGGGTCTCCAGGATCACGACCTGAGCCGAAGGCAGACACTTAATGACTGAGCCACCCAGGCACCCCTGTTGGTGCATCTTAACTGTTTTGGATTTTCAGCAGGCTCAGCCCTATCTAGGTTGTCTAGGGGAGGGGGAGAGAAATATGTGCATGCATTTATCAAGTCATTCATTTATACGTTTGCCTTCCTTAGCCTGGGTGTTCTGTGGGAGGGGGGATGTAAAGGTTTAGGTTTTTTAAATTTAAAAAAAAATTTTAATTTTTAGCAATTCTCATTTTTTCCATAACCCAGCCACCCTGACCTTCCCCCCCCCCACTCCCCAGTAGCCCTCAGTTTGTTTCCTGAGATTAAGTGTCTCATGGTTTATCTCCCTCCCCAGTCCCATCTTGTTTCATTTTTTCCCTCCCTACCCCCCATGACCCCTGATTCTGCCTCTCAAATTACTCATATCAGAGAGATCGTATGATAGTTGTCTTTCTCTGATTGACTTATTTCGCTTAGCATATTTCCATCTATGTTGCTAGTTCCATCCATGTCATTGCAAATGGCAAGATTTTGGTTTTTGGATGGCTGCATAGTATTCCATTGTATGTATGTGTGTGTATATACATACATATATATATCCCATCTTCTTTATCCATTCATCTGTTGATAGACATCTAGCTTCTTTCCATAGTTTGGCTATTGTGGACATTGTTGCTATAAACGTTCAGGTGCATGTGCCCTTCAGATCACTACATTTGTATCTTCAGGGTAAACACCCAGTAGTGCAATTGCTGGGTTGTAGTGTAGCCCTATTTTTAGCTTTTTGAGGAATCCATACTGTTTTCCAGAGTGGCTGCACCAGCTTGCATTCCCACCAACAGTGGAGGAGGGTTCCCCTTTCCCCCGCATCCTCACCAACATCTGTCATTTCCTGACTTGTTAATTTTAGCCATTCTGACTGGTGTGGAGGTGGTATCTCACTGCGGTTTTGATCCGTATTTCCCTGATGCTGAGATGTTGAGCACGTTTTCATGTGTCTGTTGGCCATTTGGATGTCTTCTTTGGAGAAATGTCTGTTCATGTCTTCTGCCCATTTCTTGATTGGATCATTTGGGGGCTGAGTTTGATTAATTCTTTATAGATTTTGGATACTAGCCCTTTATCTGAAATGTCATTTGCAAGTATCTTCTCCCATTCTGTGGCTTGTCTTTTGGTTTTGTTGACTGCTACTTTTGTTGTGCAAAAGTTTTTGATCTTGGTGAAGTCCCAATAGTTCATTTTTGCCCTTGCTTCCCTTGCCTTTGGTGATGTTTCTAGGAGGAAGTTGCTGCGGCCGAGGTTGAAGAGGTTGCAGCCTGTGTTGTCCTCAAGGATTTTGATGGGTTCCTGTATCACATTGAGGTCTTTGATGCATTTGGAGTCTATTTCTGTGTTTGTTGTAAGGAAATGGTCCAGTTTCATTCTTCTGCATGTGGCTGTCCAATTTCCCCATCACCATTTGTTGAAAAGCCTGTCTTTTTACCATTGGACATTCTTTCCTGCTTTGTCGAAGATGAGTTGACCATAGAGGTCAACTTCTGGGTCTTTATTTCTGGACTCTTTATTCTGTTCCATTGATCTATGTGTGTTTTTGTGCCAGTACCATGCTGTCTTGATGATTACAGCTTTGTAATAGGGCTTGAAGCCTGGAATTGTGGTGCTGCCAACCCTGGTTTTCTTTTTCAACATTCCTCTGGTCGTTTGGGGTCTTTTCTCATTCCGTATAAATTTTAGGATTATTTGTTTCATTTCTTTGAAAAAAAATTGATGGTATTTTAATAGGGATTGCATTAAATGTTTAGATTGCTTTAGTTAGCGTAAACATTTTCACACTATTTGTTCTTCCAGTCCATGAGCATGGAATGTTTTTCATTTTCTTTGTGTCTTCCTCAGTTTCTTTCATGAGTACTTTATAGTTTTCTGAGTACAGATTCTTTGCCTTTTTGGTTAGGTTTATTCTTAGGTATCTTACAGTTTTTGGTGCAATTGTAAACGGGATCGACTCCTTCATTTCTCTTTCTTCTGCCTTGCTGTTGGTGTATAGAAATGCAACTGATTCTGTGCATTGATTTTATATCCTGACACTTGACTGAACTCTTGTATGAGTTCTAACAGTTTTGGAGTGGAGTCTTTTGGGTTTTCCACATAAAGTATCACATCATCTGCAGAGAGTGAGAGTTTGACTTCTTTTTTGTAAAGGCTTAGTTTTAAGTTTAGTACAGCGGCTTACCTCGTGGCAGTGAGTAGGCTTCAGGGCGGCAAAATCTGAAAGGGCATTTTTCCAAGGAGAGGGTTCAATACTTGAGTTAGGTTCTCAAAGGAATCTAAGCCTTAAAGCTGCAAGGAGCCTTCTCAAATGCTCAGAACACCTCGCTGTGGCTGACAGAGCTCCTGATGGGCGCTGTCACCCTGCAGAAGCGTGGGCCCTTAGGAAGCGTAGGCCCTTAGAACGGAAGTGGGTAACGTGGGCCATTCCTAGCCAGAAAGAAGTGAGCAGAAGGGAAAGGGGAAGCAGTGCAGGCTCTCTGGCAAGCACCGAAATGACGAAGGATTGCCTTCATTTGACTGAGGGTAACAAATGCTTATTGAGTCCCATAATCTCGGAGAAGAGCGTTAGCACGAATTCTGGAGGCAGCGTTGCCAGATTTAAGTCTTGGCTCTGCCATTTCATGGTTGGTGTGTATTTTAGCAAATTACGAAATTTCTGTGTGTCTCAGATGTCCTCGTATATCAAACTGGGATAATGTAGTATTTGCATCATAAAACTGCTGTAAGGATTAAATGAGAGAATACAAAGGTCTGTGATAGCATGTAGCACGTGGCAGCTCCAGTAGTGGAGACCAGAAGTTGTCCTTAGTTACGGACAGTTTGATTTGTGTGCACATGTGTTGGATATCTTGTACACATCTCCCCCAAAGTCACCTGCTTGTAGCACTTGCACTTAGGAGTTATTTCAAGTAAATTGTGGTGCACAGACATCGAAAAAGATGAAAGAATACAGTCACAGGTCCTTTTGGTAAAATAGAGAGGTCAGTGTTCTTGTCATAAAAATGTTGCCCTATAAGGTTCTTGCCTTGAGGACTAACTGAATTCAAATATTGTATCTTTCCTTTCTGTCTTTGGAAATGTGCTGTATGGTCTTTAATCCTTATTGCATCGAGGATGTGGTGGCTGCAGACCCACAGTCTGAGACCTCACCTCTGTGATCAGTTCATCCAGCCTCATCAGGCTTCAGGGGGCTGCTGCCCATCATTTGCATTCGTCTTCTGGTTTCTCTAACTACTGGGAAGTGTCTCCCTCTGTAGTTTTATTCTTTGCGTCATTATGGGTGGAAGATGCAAAATTAGGAATTCTTCACTGTATTCCACAAAAGTTAAAAAAAAAAAAAAAGACTGTGAAGATGGGGTCTTCAGACTTCTTTTTAACTCTCTGAAAGTGGTGTGCTCCTCGGGGGCGTGCACTGAGAAAGCGGGAGGATGAGTTAGTGGTGATTGATTTCACTCCTGCACCTGCCTGTGGGGATGAGGGAACACGGTCGTGGTAGAATGTTACATGGGGAGAGCATGCCGAGCCCTGTATACACTGCAAGGCCAGCTGTGCAAAACGCATACGTAACAAATACTGCAGCCAGTACTTTAATAGTTTTTTTTTTTTCTGGGTGAGGCAATATTGTATGATACTTAAATGTAACACCTATATGTTTCTCAATTTCTGAAATCTGTAACTGGCATGTATTATTTTTTTAAACCAAACAAGTCATTTTGTGATATCGAAGCAAAGATTCTTTTTTAGTAAGTTTTATTGAGCTACTGTTTACCTGCTATACCATTCACCCGCTTAAGGTCTCCCCTTCCGGGGCTTTCCATATATTCACAGCAGCCGTTCAGCCAGCACTTGTCATCAGTTTGAGAACGTTGTTGTAACCCCAAGAGGAGATTCTATACGCATTTAGCTGTCTCCGTTTCTCCCCTTCCCCTCCCGTCCCTAGCAACCACTGATCTGTCTTCTGCCTCTCTGGATTTGTCTGTCCTGGACATTTCAGACAAATGGACCCGTACCATGTGCAGGCCTTTGTGGCTGGCTTCTCTCACCCAGCCTTATGTAAGGTTGTCAAGGTAAAGCTAATCGTGCTTGCACTTGGGTGACTCCTAGGAATCCTGCTAACCCTAATTTATCACAGGGTAAAATATATATTTTTTTTCTTTACTTCCAGATTTGGTTCCTTCAATTATGAACAACTTGTTGAATCCAGATGCTATTTTCTCAAACAATGAGATGAGCCTGTCAGATATTGAAATCTATGGTTTCGATTATGATTATACCTTGGTATTTTATTCCAAGCACCTCCACACGCTCATCTTTAATGCTGCTCGGGACCTTCTCATTAATGAACATCGGGTAAGTGCCATCCTCCTCCTCCTTCCCTTAGACGTTGAAGAACAGCACTGGGCGGGCCCACCTTGTGCCTGGCACACAGACGTCACTTTGCAATGTGTTGTTTAGTGAATGGGTAGATCGTGTTCCATTCCAGATGACTCTGTCAGGACTACTTTATTTCAGATGCCGTTGACACACAAAGAGCTGTATGTACTTAGTGGATGTAAGTTGATGAGTTTGGCTATCAGTGTGTATGCGCATGAAACCATCGTCCCCGTCAAGGTCATAAACTATCACCTCCCAAAGTTTCCTCCCGTCCCCGTCAGTATTGTTGTTATTTCTGTGCGTAGGTGTGTGCGTGCGTGGGGGGGGGGAGTAAGGACATGTAACATAAGATCTACCCTTTCAGCAGATTGTTGGTGATACAGCGTTGCTTGCTGTAGGTGCTCTGTGGAGTGATGGGGATCCAGAACTTGTTTATCTCATGGGACTGGAACTTTGTACTGCAAGATAGTTTTTTTTTTTTTTTTTTTAAGATTTTATTTATTTATTTGAGAGAGTGAGCGAGTGAGCATAAACAGGGGGAGGGGCAGAGGGAGGAAGGAAGCAGACTCCCTGCTCGGACTCCATCCCAGGACCCCGAGATCCTGACCTGAGCTGAAGGCAGATTCTTAATTGACTGAGCCACCCAGGCGCCCCTGGAAGATAGTTGTTTTTTTTAAATCTTAGATGTCTCTTTGACAAAAGATTCTCAAATTTGACATTAGTGGGCATGGGGCTCCAGACTCCGTCCTCTCATTTCTCACGGAGCAGTGACGCAGTTTCTCCCAGAGCTGATGAATTTGGCAGCCTGTTGAGTTTTGGTTAGAAGAAGTCCTTCAAATGATAGACAGTGTTTTACCCTCGTCCCTGACTTGAGTTGTTCTTACATAAAGAACATTTGAATGTCCTCTGATGCATAGTGTTGTTGAGGGCTTCTAGTAAGGGAGGAGAAAAGATACACAGAGAACCTGACATGCTTCCCCGTAGTGAAGTTTGAGTTCACGTTCATGTTTCAGAAGCCAGGATGAGAAGCATCCTCAGAGGTCACCTGGACTAGTGCCCTTTGAGAATCCCACAGCACCCCGAGAAGTGCAGTGCAGTTGCCTGTCTCAGAGTGCATGTACTGCAAGAGGCACTCCTGATTAGGGGTGGAACAGTTCTGTCTTCCTACAGCTTTCACGGCCGAGCTCTTCTCTTGTCATTTCTTCCTTCACACATTCCTTCAGCCTTTCCTAAGTTCTCCCTCCGTGCCAGACCCTGTTGTAGCAGCCGGGAGCGTGAGGATGAGCACACGGGTACCAACAGTGGTGCCCCACTGGGACCCCCGTGGAGTCAGTCGTGTAAGCGGAGGATTTATGTGGCCACCTGCTGGAGGCCTCTCTACACATCTGAATGAAGAGCCAGGGATGTGCAGAGAGGCTGCTTGGAATAACTTTCCCCACCCGAGGCAATTGGGGAAACAACAAAGAAGGCAGTAGTTCAGCAGAGTCTGGAAGGAGTTTGCGAAATTGTGCCGGGGGTGGGCAGACGTGTGGGTCTGGGAGAATTAATGCTTTATCCCTGACTTATCCACTGGAATAATATTTCATACTACTGGGCTACGTGTCATGTGGTCCAGCCTTTTGGCTATCCAAGATGTCTCTTTGCCCAGGCTGATCATTCGTACATTTTCAACCATTCTCATTTGGCCTCCTTTCTGGTCTTTTATCATCTTAGTTACACTTTGTGTGTGTGCTGTGGTTTATGTGATTTAATAAGTGTGCTCATCCTCACGCTCCCGGCTTCTACGACAGGGTCTGGCACGGAGGGGGTACTTAGGAAAGGCTGAAGGAATGTGTGAAAGAAGAAATGACAAGATAAGAGATCGGCCGTGAAAGCTGTAGGAAGACAGAACTGTTCCACCCCCTCTCCTATGTGAGGCCCTGAACTGAAGATGTTACTACAGGTGGGGTCTGACTGGTGTGGAATAGAGGGAGATCATCACCTCCCTGGTTCTGCATGCCATACCTTTATTAATGCTACCAAAGTTTCCATTAGTTTTGGATCCTCACCGTTTGATGCAGTATATTTCCTGATCCCCTCAGCTTTTGGTTATCAGTGGATTTTTTTTTTTTTAAAGATTTTATTTATTTGACAGAGAGAAATACAGAGAGGGAACACAAGCAAGGGGAGTGAGAGAGAGTGAGAGAGGGAGAAGCAGGCTTCCCACGGAGCAGGGAGCCCGACGTGGGGCTTGATCCCGGGTCTCCGGGATCATGACCTGAGCCGAAGGCAGTCGCTTAACCAACTGAGCCCTATCAATGGATTTAATAAGCAACTCAGTTTCTCCTCATTCAAAATGCAGAAATAGCATTTGCTGAAAATGACCTTCCCCTGTGCCGCTAAGCCAGCAGGCAGCTTTCTTTAGTTACGGCCACTTTACTATGTGTAATCCAATCTAGCCACTAGGCTGCCTGCTGCACTTCTCTGTTTATTCAAGAGACTCTCCTCTCTTCCGTCTAACCCGCAGACTTCTCCCTTCACTGTGGGAGCGAAAGCAGGATAAGAACGTGGCGGTCCTGCCCTTGTGGCCCTGCCTGCCAGCCCGCACCATCTCCCCAGCACCCCGCCAGGAGACGGAACTGAAGGGGTGTTGCACCGGTGCTGGCGTCCAGTCCTTGGTCATCTGTGACATTTGCTGTGACTTTGATAACACTTACAAAATGAAGGTCATTTTATTAACAGCCCTGTCTGTTGATTATCTGCTCGGTGCTGAAAGCATGGGTTCTAGAGCCCGACTGCTTATGTTCAAATCCTGACTTTCACCACTAATTTCTCAGGGAATCTTGAGAAACTCATTTGATTGCTCTGAGCCTCCGTTTCCTCCTCTGTGAAATGGGCACAGTAACCGTCCTTTGCTCACAATGTCATTGTCATAATCAAATGAGTTAATATATTAGTGCCTGGCAGGTAGAAAACACTCCCTAAATCTTAGCTGTGACTAGCATTGTTTCTCAGGTGCATGGCAACCCTACAAATAGTCTCTATTTTAACAGGTGAGGACTCTGAGGCTAATGGAAATGAGCTAGTAGTGAAAGCCCATGAGATCAGTAGGAGGCAGAAACAGGATATGAACTTAAATCTGTTTCCAAGGCATAAATGCTCTCTCCTTTATTCCTTGTTGTCTGTTGTGGGATTAATAACACCTTTCATTTCCACCCTTTTGTTCATTTGACAATAAAATATTCATGAAGGTAAAAAATTTATGAAAATAAAAAATGTATGAAATTTGGGGGAAAAGAGAGATGACATAGGTGGGGAAAAGAAGGTGCAATCATTATGATTAGAAAAGCTTCTGGATTTAAGACCACTGAAGTTTCAGTCCCATTATGTCTATTTGTTGCTTTGATAAAAGAGATCAGTCATAACACTAATTATATCAGGCATATTAATAGAGTCAATTATGCTTATGCAGATTTTTCTCTTGCTCTGATGAAACAAAATAATTCTTCCAAGAGGCATTTAATTTGGTGGCATTTTTCCTGCCAAAGACTAAATGTACTTGTAGAGATAGGAAGACATCTGCTTTTGAGATGCACAGTAATAGAACAGTAAGTTTGCAATTTCGCAGCTTCCCAAAAAGCAAACGTTCAAGTTCTAGCCCCTTCTTAATTACACTTTTTTTTTTTTCGGGAAAAACAAGTTTTTACAAAAATAAAGCAATATAGGGTAATGATTGTATCTACATTTCCCTTTCATGGGCCCACCAAGGAATAGAAGGGGAGTGTTCTAGATTTTGCCCCCTTGATCCCTGCCTTCATCATTTACTGGTATTGAATTTCACCCGTTTTCCAAATCCAGAGCCCAGCATCAGCCGTGACCCCTTCCATTCTTCTGTATGTTGTGTCTGGTCTGTCAGCAAATGCTGTAGGTTCTCACTCCCTCTTCTTTGTAAAAATAAACTGTTAATTTTCAGAGAGTTTTAGGTTTACAGACAAGTTGCGAAGTTAATAGGAGGAATTCTTCTATTTGTATCCCAAGTCTGGTTTCCCCTCTTGTTCCCAGGTTATGTTACTGTGGTCCATTTATCACAACAAAAGAACCACATTGATCCATTTTTATTAACTAAAGTCCATACTGGATTCTAGATTCCCTCAGTTTTTACCTGAATTGCTGTTCCTGTTCCAGTGTCCCATCCAGGACTCCACGATTACATTTAGTTTTTACGTCTCCTTAGGCTCCATTTGAGAGTTTCTCACAAATCCCTGGGGTGTGGGTACCTGGGTGGCTCAGTGGGTTAAGCCTCTGCCTTTGGCTCAGGTCATGATCTCAGGGTCCTGGGATTGAGGCCCATATCGGGCTCTCTGTTCAGCAGGGAGCCTGCTTCCTCCTTTCTCTCTGCCTGCCTCTCTGCCTACTTGTGATCTCTCTCTCTGTCAGATAAATAAATAAATCTTTAAAAAAAAATCCCTGGGTTGTGATGACCTTGACACTTATGAGGAGTACTAGTCAAGCATTTTTTTGAGGATGCTTCCCGTGGGATTTGTCTGACATTTTTCCTGTGATTAGATGGGGTTCTGGGTGCTACTCTCACCACGTTCATGCCAAGGTTGCATGTTGTGTACATGACTTAACCACCGATGACCGTGGCCTTGGTCACGTGGCTGAGGACTGTGTCTCGGGTCTCGCAGTGTATACTTACTCTTCCCCTTTCCATGCTCTACTCTTTGGGAGGAGGACACTGTGCATCTGTGAACTCTCTTTTCACTCATTCCTGATGTGTCCTAACTTTACCCTCTTCCCTACTGCCACTGCTCTGTCCAGGCCAACATCCCCTTCCAACCCTGTGGCTTCTGGACCTAAAACCCCCTTGAGTCCTATCGGCATGCTTGGAATGACAAAGAAGGCCTTCCAGTGCTCCCAGCCCCCCTGTTCCCCTCCTCTTGCCCCCGCTCCTCCCTCACTCGGCTGCAGCCACACCAGAGTTCTCACTGCTTCTCGAGCTGCCAGGGCTCCCACCCTGGGCCTCGGCACCTGCATTTCCTCGGCTTTGGCTGCAGGCAGTCTCAGGCTCCTCATCTTTTTTATTTTATTTTATTTATTTATTCATTTTTATTTCTCCAGATCTCTGAGCTCTTGCATTGCATTTGTCCTGTAGTCCTCACTAGGAGGCCTTGTGCTGGGTGTTTGTTTATGGTCTGCCTCCCCAAGCAAGAGGGTCCACTTCTTAGGGGCTGGGATCATCCATTCTGTTTGCTGCCATATTGCCAGGCCCTGGACACACAGGACACAGCTAAGTGAGAGCGTCGTGCTTGGTGTGGAATCACCACTCAGACGCAGGTTGTGTTGCCCTCACTTCACATTTTGTGAAGATTTTAGAGAACTTTTGTTTTTGTGCCCTTCTGCCCTGCCTCTAGTAAGACTCATAATTTAGGCTACTTAAAATATCAAACTGAGACCTCTGAAAAGCCTATATTTCTAGACATCTGGACCTCAGGAACTCATGGTGGTGACATAGAGGTTACTAGATGTCTCGAGAGCTCTGTAGCTCGCCCAAAAGGGGGGCACACGGGCCAACCACAGAGCTGTAGGAATGACCCCCACACAGGGAGCTCGGGGTTCTCTGTGGTCTTCCACTGTGCGCTCTACTTGGAGCTCTGAAGGCCGTTTCTGTAGCACCTCACTCTTCCTTTGTCCCCACACACTAGCCTGCTCAGGTTGTGCTCAGCATGAGAACAAAGCCAGGTACTGGAGGAAACCAGACTGGGCCTAAATAAGAAGATTTTTAAAAAAAGTCCCCAGGCAGCTCTTTTTTATCTTTTCATATTCTCTGTTCTCCTTTTAGAGACACCGGTAATGTTCATGATACATTGAGTGAGTCATGTTTTTCAGGCTGGTAGAAGGTTTCTCCACTCTGAGAGTCCAGAAAATCTAGCGTCAGGCCACTGGAGAAAGTGTAACCTCCTGGCTGATGGGAGCAGCTCCGGCTTCCTCGACGGGAGATCAGCTTTGAGGGTTATTCCCAGAGATGGATGCCGTGCATGTGTGTCTGTCTGTCATCTGTCTGTGTTGGAAAGGGGTCCACGATGAGGACAGTTCGGACTTGATCGGCTGTATGGGGAAACACAGTTTAGGGGCAGGAGTGGAACATAGAAATCACCCCACTCCGATCATTTCATTTTTCCTAGGGAGGAAGGGGCCTGGAGGGATTAAGTGACTGGCCTGACGTCCTCTGGGAGAGTAGCAGAGGCTAGCA
>PITA01000009.1:0-198673 GCA_004023965.1 Spilogale gracilis
ATTCCAGGATAAGTCATTTCCAATGTGATCTCCTTGCTTAGCCAGAAGAAATAGCTGGTTCCATTATAAAGTGATCTGGGTTCCATCAGTTGGACCCCAGTAATTTCAATACTAGTTTAGTAAGCAAAACTTGTCTGATGTTAAAAGGATTTAAGTTCCCTGGTTAGTTTTCTATAAAAGGCCAACTCTTAAAGGCCCTCATTGGCAACCTTGTTGGGGTCACTCTTGAGAGCTTTTTCTGTATCTTTGCTTTAAAAACGTCTATTGCTTTACTCATGAAATAAAATTTAAAAAAAGATCTGAAAATGTTTCTGAGGGCTCAAAATTTTAACTTGCTCTCACACCATGGATGAGAGCTAAAGACAGAGAGTAAGAAAGAGACAAACCAACCATGGGATCCCAGGAACATGAGGAGAAACAAACTCCTTTAGTGGAAAATGTAGACTTTAGAATCTGAAAGGACCTACATTTATTTGAGCAATGTTCAACTCTAGGCAAGGAATTTCATCGCTGAGTCTTTGTAATGCTGTATGTCAAAGGGAGATTAGAAAACACATATTGCAGGGTTGCTATGAGGCTAAGTGATGAGAGCATCTGTCAAGATTAATGTTAAACCTCTCACTCCGTGCCTTGCACATGTAAGATGCACGCTAATGGTAGCTATCACACATACGGTTCACATTAAAACTACTAATAAGGCTGAAGTTTCCTTTGCCACCGAAAATGTCACTCTGAAAACAGACTTCAAGTCCATAAAACCTACCATATGTTTGAATGCCAAGTGTTCCTCCGTCTGACTTTAGTAAATTTGTAACATGTTTTAAGGGATCAAAAGCAACAATGGTAGCACATTTATTTTTATTTTTTATAAATATTTTTTTATTTTCTTTTTAAAAAGATTTTATTTATTTATTTGACAGAGAGAAACACATCCACAGAGGGAACACAAGCAGGGGCAGTGAGAGAGGAAGAAGCCGGCTGCCTGCCAAGCAGGGAACCCGATGTAGGACAGGATCCTGAGACTCTCGGATCATGACCTGAGCCGAAAGCAGTTGCTTAACCAACTGAGCCACCCAGGTGCCCCTAGTAGCATGTTTATTAACAACACAAAATGTCTCTGACACTTTCCTAAGCTTATCTTGGTCGATAAAGTGACCTCGAGTGGAGAAAAGCCTTAACGCTCATCTATCACACAAGTCACAACATTCTCACCTATAAGGCTTCAGGGTCTCACAAATACCACAGCTTATACCTGTGTAGACTATCCTGTGAAGATGGTCCCACAGGCCTCTGTGCATCTAGGAAAAATGACAGATGGGCCAGGATTGATCTGGGACGCCACAGGTAGTTGGATGTAGAAGCAAAACAAAGTTGCTGAGCCTCTAAAAGGTTGAATTCTGGCCTTCTGAGTAGTATACAGTTGGCTCTTGAATGATCTGAAGCACCGGGGTGCAGACCTCCCCCTGCAGCCAAAAACTTGTATGAAACCTTTGCCTGCCCCAACACTTGCCTAATAATAAATGGCCTACTGGGAGGCTTAAGGATGACCTACACAGCCAACAGATTCACACTGTGATGTTCTGTGTACCAGAGACTGTATTCTCACAAAAGTTCGCTGGAGAAATGTTATCAAGAAAATCATAACGAAGAGAAAATAAATTTACAATACTGGACTGAATTTATTGGGGAAAAAAAAACACCCACATATAAGTGGATCCACGGGGTCTAAAGCCATGTTATTCAAGGATCAACTGCACTTTCAAAACTAAATCAGGATCATATTGCTCTCTGACTCAGAGACCTCTGCTCAGTTTTTCTCTCAGTGTAAAAGTGAAGCCCTTCCATGGCCTATGAGACCCTACCTGAGCTGGCTCTGTGGTAGCCCTACCGAAATCCGCCCCATCACTCCCCACCTCACTCCAGGGCAATGGCCTCCGGCTGCTGCCTGGACCCCAGCACACTGCCACAAAGATTCTCCTCAACATCATGCTTCAGGGACACCTTCCCCGATCCCTCTCGTTAAAGAGCATCTCCCACTCAGCATGCTCTTTCCTTCTGCCCTGTCTTCCTTTTCTTCTCAGTATAGCAACTCCAGGTTTTCAAAAGTTCACATTACGCCACTTTGCTTTTACAAAAAAGAAGGAGGCAATGTTCTCACATCTTTGCTTTTTCTGTTTTTGCTAAACCAACAGAAATCCAAAGAGGATTTTTGCTTATACAAAAAAGGTGAAACGTGACAATACCATTCAGCGTTTGCTTTGCAGTGAGCCCTCATAATGGCTGTGGGCACCACGGAAACGCAGCGAGAGTGGTCCCACCAAGCTCCTTCCAGGGAACCACACTCGGCTTTTCAGCATCAAGCCACCACAGCTTTGAACTTTGTCTGTGAGCCTCTGCATTTTATCTTGATTTATTTTGTGCATCTGTTGGCAAGATATGTCCTAGGATAACAGCAAATGCTAACAGAGGTTATTTCTCGGGTCTGGGACTGCTCAAATATTTTGCCATATAAATTAATGGTAAATGCTTTTTTGCTTTATACCATTTCAGCTTACAAAAATTTTCATAGGAGTCCTCTACTTTCACAAAGCAGGAGAAACACGGACTTATCATGACCTAAAGGATTACAAATTTTAGTCATGTGTTTCTTATCCTTCTCTTCCTAGAAGAATGCAAAGTCACAAGGGCAGTGTATTTTGTCTCTTATGTTCATACTGTTCCCCCAAGATCCACACACAAAATAGGTTTAGTATAAAACAGTCAATAATTATCTGCCAAACTATGTGAGGCAGTCAATAGGAAAAGTCAGGGAGAGTTCCTAGTGTTTGTAGGATCTATAAAGTAAAAAGAAAAAAAAATGCCAAGATGTGTTTTGAGGTGCACACACACAAAGTAAAAACAGATTATGTGAAAACACAAAAATTAAGTGCAAAAAACATAAGTAAAGAGAATAGAGATATTCATTAGCTATCATCTAATGTTTCTTTCAGTGTATCCTTACAGAAATAAAACCGCTGATAAATACATAAACAAATAAAAGGAATGGAAGCTGGTAAATCTAATATGCATTAGTATTTGGCCAGCATTATATCAGCAATCTTTCTACTGTTTAAAGATATCATCTGAGGGGCGCCAGGGTGACTCAGTCAGTTAAGTGGCCCGGGGACTAAGACCCACACTGGGCTTCATGCTCCATGCAGTCTGCCTGTCCCTCTCCCTCCCCCTCTGCTCCTCTCACTCATGTGTGCACAGGCTCATGCTCTCTCTCTCTCTCTCTCTCAAATACATAAAATCTCTTTAAAAAAAGATAAAATCTGAATGAAAACAAAAGGAAAGAAAAAGAATACAAGAAAGCTGTGGAACTCAATTTCTTTCTCATAATCTGTGGTCTAATGCATGGGTGATGAAGCCAGCAGGCAATATTCTCACATCTTTGATTTTATTTCAGCATTTCCAGAAAATAGAGTAATGGAGAAATATATTTCTATTTGGTGCCTAAAAGTTTAAATTTAATATGTAACTCAAAATTAATTCTCAATGTTCCATTTTAAGCCCCCACATTAAAAGAACCTGCGCATTTTATTCCTTAATATAATTTGCTGTGGTCTAAGTGAAAACTGGTGCTTGATTTACAGAGTAGATTTTTTTTTTTTTTAAGATTTTATTTATTTATTTGACAGAGAGAAACACAGCCAGAGAGGGAACACAAGCAGAGGGACTGAGAGAGGGAGAAGCAGGCTTCCCGCTGAGCCGGAAGCCTGATGTGGGGCTCGATCCTGGGTCTCCAGGATCATGACCTGAGCCGAAGGCAGTCGCCCAACCAACTGAGCCACCCAGGCGCCCCAGAGTAGATTTTTATTATTAAACTTCAAGCTATTTGGTAGGCATAAACTGTAGGGACTATAACCAAAAAAAAAAAAAAAAAAAAAAAGTAAAGTTGTTCCAAAAGAAAAACTTAAGGTTTTTTGTTTGTTTTTTTTGTTTTTTTTTAGAAAGAAGGAAAATATAATACTGTAATTATATACTGTGTTAATTAAGAGTTGTATTCTCACAAACATATGTAAAACTAGTTTAGGAGATGGCAGATATCTACTGCGAGTTAACACTATACTTTTAGGAGATGAAAGGTCATGAATAGAAGTTAGATTAGTGACAAATAGCAATGGGGAGAATATATGTTGAACCTTTTCTGCCCTAGAAAGGTGAGTTGGCATGTCACACTGGCCGGAACAGCATACCTTCAGAATTCAGGTTTTCTGTGAATGTTACTTGATGTAGGGGGCGGGGGAAGGATTTTGCAGATATGATTAAGGGATCTTGAAATAAAGAGATTATCCTATATTATCCCGGTGAACTCTAACAGGTACTATTTTTGTAAGAGAGAGGCAGAGGGTGACTTGACACAGGCAGAAAAGGGAAATCCAACGTGATCACAGAGGTAGAGAATGAAGCGAGGCAGCCAGAGCCAAGGAAGGCCAGCGGCCACCAGAAGCTGGAAAAGACAAGGAGCAGACTCTTTCCTCCAGCCTCTGGATGAAGTGCATCACTAATAGTACCTTGATTCCGACCCAGTGAGACTAATTTCAGACTTCGGGCCTCCAGAACTGTGAGAGAATCAATTTTTGTTGTTGTAAGCCCCCAGGTTTGTGGTCATTTGTTACAGCAGCCACAGAAAACTCATATAGGATTCAAAGAATTGAAGGGCATTACCATAACAAACTCCTTTCATTTTCACTACTTATTACGGGAACATGTTTTTTAACACTAGTATGTGTAAAAATAAGAAAAGGTGAAATAAAATTGGTGCTAAATTCTCTCTTACTCCAGTAGAAGAAAAAAAATCACTTATACCTTATTTAAAAAAAATGGGGGGGAAAACCCTCTACATTTTACAACACAGAGATACATTTCCAATTTTAAAAAATATGTATTTTTAAAGACTACTCTTTATGTTTATGACTTTAAAATGTAGAGGAGTTACTTCATTAAGAAAATTTTAGGGTGCACACACCCATAAAGAGAACAAGTGTGGACACTTCCCATGTCTGCAGGACAACCAATTCAAAAAGTAGTTCAAATACTAGCTTATTTTATTAACTTCTAAAACATTGTGCTACCAAATATCATTATGAAATCTATCAATTTGGACTCTATGTTTTGGCTCCCAAATTCTCATAGATCATTATTTAAACAAAGAAGTGTGGGAAATGTGTAATATGTCTACCCTTACTTTCATTTTATGTTACATTCTTTGTCTCCTAACCACCAATAACCAAAAATAAAGAAAGGGACTATTCATAATCATAATCTCTTCTATCTTTCTATGTCAGAAGAAAATCTATGGCATATGATTGAAACTATAACAAACAGAGAAGCAATGATGCAGACTATGGTTCTGTATCCTTACCTAGACCTACGTGAGGCAGATGCTCAAAAAGGGTCCAGCTGTGGTCATCAATGTAATGATTCTTCAGGATCAACAGCTGGCAAACATCTCGGGCAGTTATGTCACTGGGTACCTCTAAAGCCCTGCTGGTTTCATCTTCACTGTATACTTTAATTACCTGTGTAGGTAGAAATAAGAAAATGAGCTAACATATCCTATTAAGAATATCATTCTAATAAGTCATCAAACTTATTGGCTGAGCTGATTATGAAGTCCTTATATGGATTCTTATATATTTAATTTTCAAAAATACTGAATAAATGTTGCCTATCCAAGACTTGTTTATTACCTAACAAATCAACTTCCACCCTCTTTTTGTCAGTGTCTAAATGAGAGGATGTTCAATGACCATTAGACATCATTTTCTACCATTCTGGCCTAGTGAAAAGCTACATATCTCTTAACAATATTTAAAATGTTCTGTTTCATATTTATATCCTGTAAATTATCCAAGTAATACGTCAATTTATTCCCAGATATACACAAGTAGTAAAAACAGTAAGTAGAATCAATCTTTAGAAGAGAAGATTTCTCTATTTCAGATGATGGAAATTTGGGCAAAGATTGGTTAGATGTACACTAGATTCTTTTTCTTTTTTCCTTTGCAATTAGTTGTGTGCATGGGATTGAGTTTTAGTCAATGAAATGGAAGCACATTCAGTGTTGCACTTTCAGGCCTAATCCATAAAAACCTCCCACATATTGTTCCCCATTCTCTAATGCCACCCTCCCACTGAATGGAAATGATAAGGACCCAGAGGAGACCCAAAGCCTGGGGACAGAAGAAGCCTTCGTCCCTTCATGACCACATGAAAGCTGCCCAATGAAGAACACCCATGTGGAACTTTGATATGAGCAAGAAATAAATTTTTATTGTATTCACTGTGAATTTGTATTTATCTATTACAGCAGCTAATGTTACCCTAAATTACACAGAATTAGGGAACATTTCATATACAACACTCCCCTCAATATTTATCAACTTGTGCTACATGTTAGAATTTCCACTATTAGTCATCTAATTATTCCACTATTTAATTATGTTAATTAATTATAAGAGGATAAATACCTATGATAATAGTATAGTAAGAGCCACATATACACATAACACAAGTAGGAAATGGTAAGAAAATTCACCAAAAGAAATACACTTGTTACAAAAACAGACATTTCAACATTTTCAGGAGTTCAAACAAATGCAAATTGAAATGATGTATTAATTCCGTCCTACAAATTTTTTTTAATTACACCTAATAACAGTGCGATGAAATACTTGCTCTCTTATAGTGATAGAAGTGATATAAATTGGTAAAACTATTTTGTACACCTATTGGGCAGTATTCAAACCATTAAAGTCCATTCCTTTGACTCAGTAATTTCATGTGGATAAACTATCTCAGTAACTCTGTCCTAAATGTGCAAAATGGCTTCAGGCATAGACTTATCCAGCAAAGCATTACATATAATTCTATCAATCTAAATATTCAATAATGAAAGAATGGTAAATGACAGTATTTTCCTAGAATGAAATATCATATAGTGCTTACAAATGTTATTCAAGGAAACGATACAGGAACTTTCAAAATTTTTTAGGTAAACTAATATCATGACACCAAAGTATATTTTGCGTGGTACAGGGCAAATTTCCTTGTGGGACTGGCTACCAGGCACCTACCTGCCTTCTTCTAACAACACTCTGATTGCCTTTTGGAGCATACTGCCTCCCTCACCGTCAGTCTTTGTGATTCCGGCAGCTCCACCATCGGCTCAGCCATGGAGAGCTGGAGCTGTGCGGGCTGCCTCGTAAGAGGCAGTTGTTAAACATTCGGGAACCGCAAGCCAGGCATCCATCTTGAAATCAGCCACAGTAGCAGCATGTAAACCAAAGAAATTGGCAATTGCTACAATAGGCCCTTTTTCAAAACAAAAAACAAAACAAAACAAAACAAAACAAAAAAACCAACATTATTTTGAGGGCCACTTTACCAGTGTATGACTGCCTCAGAACCAGTAGTTATTATTCAGACTGATCAACCAGCTCTCGGAAGCCCTCTGGTGACAATATTTATTTCCCGGAAGGGCACATGACCTAATCAGGGCCAGTCAGAGAGTCAGTCTGGGTATCTGCTCACATAACCATAAAACGGACCCTCTTTCCTATTAGGCAGATGGAGGATGAGGCTCTTACTGGTCACGAAGAGAAAGACTGTGGGAAAATATGGTCCACGTGGAATAAGTCATGTTAAGAGACAGGAAGAGTCCTGAGACTATCCGGGAGCTCCTGGATCAATTGAGTTTTTCTTTGTGTTTTTATCATAGATGTGCTGTGAGGCTCTAAGTGTCTTGTGGTAACACACACCTACTTATCTCGCTTGCTCTAGCCATGGACTCACTCCAGTTCATTCTCCACACTGCTAGCAGAATAAACTTGCTAATTGCCAATCCAATCAGGTCATTCTACTACTGAAGATCTTCAAGGACTCCTTCTTGTCCTAACTCACGCAGTTCATCATGCTTACTAAAACCTCTTACAAGACGCATACCCTTTGCTATAAGATTTAAAACAAGACTATCACAGATAGAGACTGTTCTTTCCTTCAGAGAGCTTAAAGTCCAGTGTGGAAAGCAGTATTTAAAAAAAATTATTATAAACTAGGGCATTAAAATGCAGTGTATTACTAATCATAAAATGGGATTAGGAGAAACCTGAAAGAGATTCGTTAAAAAGTGTTATCTAAGCCAAGACCTGAAGTAAGAGTTAGCAATAGCTATGCAAAGAGAAGGTGAAAGCTCTTCAGGTTAAGGAAAGGAAGTCCTTAGCTGCACTGGTAAAGAAGGAATTTGGCAGGTTCTAAGGCTGGGAGGAGTCAGGGATGGCAGTTGGGGTAAACAAGGATCCTGGTCCTAAGGAAACTAAAGTGGTAGGCAGGATGGCGGTAAGAGGTACATACGGTCCTAAGTTCAGAAGTAACTTAAGAACCATCGAGCTTTTAAGTCGTAAACAAATACATAGACATGGATACATCTGGCAAGGGAGAAGAGGAAGAACAAAGGAAAAAGAGAACCTAGGATTGAACCTTGAGAAATACCAGTATTTAATAGGGACTTAGAGGCAATAAAGTCTGAACGATCAAGTGAGGTAAAAAGGGAACCAGGAGAATGGGGACCCATGGAATAAAGCCCAAACTCTGGTGTGCACAGGGCGTGTACACTCTCCAGGAGACCAGCCTGCAGACCAGGACATTCTGTGATCCTAGTCAAATATGACAGGTACTGGCAACCTCTCCTTTCTTAGTTGCATGTCAGTTATCCTCTACTTAGAATCAAGGCTTCAACCTCCTACAACATGCTTTATTTGGCAAATTCCTAGTTATCATTTGGCCCCAATTTCTGTGGCTCTGCCTTCAAAAAGTCTTCCCTGACAGCCTGAGGCTTTGTAATTTACAGTGCCCTTTTTCCATGCTCTTATTTTGTGATTTTTCTATTTGTATGTCTTTCTCCTCAACTGTACTAATAATAAATGCCTTCAAGGAAAAATCTCTATTTATCATTTGACATCACGTGTCAGGTACATAGCCCAAGGCAGTGTATGGCTTACTAAGAATCTTTGGAACAAATGAACTCTGTACCCCTGCAGTTGCCAACCAAAGTGTTTTTGACATAGGAGGGACTCAATATATATTTATAAACTTTAATTTAAAGATATTTTGTCACAAAGTGTGTGATTAAATTGTAATGCCTGGTAAATTAAAATTCTTTTCAATGATCAACAAATAAGTTTTCGTACAAATATAGTTCTAGGTAAGGATTGACTCAATATCGCTGCTTGTGGGCAGTTCTGAGTTGTGAAGTCACTGAGGTTACTGTTGTATGAAGAACGTCATGAAAATACACAGCCCAAAGCAGGTGCAATTGCCTGAGCTTTAGCTTTAATTCTTTCATTTTCTGGTTAACACATGTGGCTGACTAAGAGCCCAAGATCTGCTTGGAATCTCAGTGCTTCCCATGATTGCATGCAGGAAGGCTAGTGCATTTGTTTTGAGGATCTGTATCTGTGCTAGAAAACTGGTGGGCTTCGAAGGGATGCTGTCCACCGTCTATCCATGTGCTGTGGCTAACACTGATTGGATCAGGCCCTGGTGCAGGCTCCTAGCAAAAGCAATGTGAAGACGACTACTCCTGAGAGGAAAAGAGGATCCAAGCCTGTGGCTGTTCTTCAGGTGGCATAATGATGAACCACTGTTTCAATTCCCTCAGAGGCCACCTGGCAAATCCCATGCCAGGAGATGGAGGGGAAATGGGAATGACATGGGGGCCGTTGGGAAGTTTCCCAGAATTCCTGACTACATATGCTTCCACTGAACTCCCACCATCTGGGCTAATAGAGAATGCCTCTTACTTTTCATGTTTTATCATTTACATTAGAGGAACTGAGAAATTAAAAAACAAAAAACAAACAAACAAACAAAACAAAAGACTGGAGACATTCTGAAGTCTAAGCCAAATTCAAGAAGTGAATAAGAAATGACAAGAGGAAAAAAAAAAAAAAAAAAAGAAATGACAAGAGGTAAATCTGGGGAAAATAAAAAAGGTATCTAATTAGTTAATTAGATTAATTGTATCTAATTAATTAATTAATGCCATTATTTTCTTCAAACTACGTTACTATAAATTTGAAAGGCACAGGTTGCCAAGAATTAAAACACATACATTAAGAAGGGCTAGGCCAACAATTGCCAAACTGTGGAAAGAGCCAAGGTGCCCTTCAACAGATGAACAGATAAAGAAGATGTGGTACATATATACAATGGAATACTACGCCTCCATCAGAAAGGATGAATACCCAACTTTTGTAGCAACACAGACCGTTTCAAACTCATATTCTTAAACTCTTATTTAATTCTGACATTTATCCTATATACACATTTATCTAAGAATGATAAAATTATATTTTAATTGATATTCCACAGCAGTAAATCCTTGTCATCTCTCAAATCTACTCAATAATTGTGAAAAATTCCTTATTCTACAAAGGGGTGCCTTGTTAAAAAGTCTCATTTTATTACTTTTTTTCTCCTTGAAATCTATGAAAAGGGGAAAGATCATCTAAGCCTTACTCTCTGGTAGAGTTGAATATGCCTCTTGCCAAAAGTATTACATAAAACCATCTTATTTAAGAAAAGAAGCCAAGGGGTACCTGGGTGGCTCAGTTGGTTAAGCGACTGCCTTCGGCTCAGGTCATGATCCTGGAGACCTGGGATCGAGTCCCACATTGGGCTCCCTGCCCAGCGGGAAGCCTGCTTCTCCCTCTCTCACTCCTGCTACTTGTGTTCCCTCTCTGGCTGTGTTTCTCTCTGTCAAATAAATAAAATCTTAAAAAAAAAAAATTAAAGAAGTAAAGTCCTATGAAAACCTCCATGACTAGTATGGATTAAAACTAAGTCAAAAACATTTGTGATCAGGTACAAACAAAACAAAACAAAACAAACAAAACAAAAATCCAGGGCTGTTCTTAATCACTAGAGAAAAATAGTGGTATCCTGTCTCTACATACTGAGCAGTAAAACAGAGATTTTAAAATCATATAATTAGGATACTTATTAAGGGGCTATTAAAATTTCTAATTCAGTGGTCCCATTTCCCAGCTTGCTTTATGAAGTGAAAAATAGAGGGGAGGAAAATATTATTTATACCAACTGATCATCTGAAATTATATGCCAGTAGGAAGAAATCCTGCCTAACACGAAAGAAGAATAGGAACTTTCTTTGTTTCATCAATGACTAGATACTTGACCAGCAAGAGAGGCATGCACTGACGGGGTCTGTACATAACATTCTCGCAGCACAAACAGAGAGCGCCCAAGGACAGCCGACAGGGCACACACAAACTGTTCAGGCCACCCTTCCACAGCACTGTAATCCTGACAGTCAGGCAACCTTGGCCTTTGGGGGGGTGGGGGTTACAGCTACAGTAACTGTCCTGGGAGCATGGGGCATCTAGCAGTGCAGATGCACTCCACAGACACAGGCCCCCTGCAAGGGATGAGCTCGAATGTGGGTGGAACAGATCTCTGTTTTGGCTGACATCCTTATCAAGGTAGGTTGTACACTTTATACTTGAGTTCCCTTCGGCTGCCCTCCACAAAAGCAGAGCAAGAGATTAAAAACCCGTTTGCAAAGCAGTAGACACAACAACATTCAAATACATAGAGGTAGCAAGAAATGGTTAACTTTTTAGAAGAAAGCTTGAGGTCCTTAAATCCTTGAGACTAACAGAGACAAAATATTTAAAATATAAGACAACAGCTATTTCTGAAAAATAAAAAGATCAAATTTGAAAGTCAGTTCAATATGTATCACCTTGCCCCCCAAAGCACACGATGCATTCATCTGCTACAGTCACGAGAAATTCTGATTCTCAAACCAGATTATTTAAATTATTTTATTTTATTTTTTCAGTGTTCCAAGATTCATCATTTATGCCCCACACCCCATGCTCCATGCAATACGTGCCCTCGGTACCCACCACCAGGTTCACCCATTCCCCCCACCCTCTCCCCTCCAAGACCTTCAGTTTGTTTCTGATTCCAAAGTCTCTCATTCAAAACAGATTATTTAAAAAGCCTTCAGAAAGCACGGGGCAAGGGCCAAACTGTCAGCCTTCCTCCTCCTCCCTGCAGCCCCCAGGAATGCGATCAGCACAGGAGAGCTATTCCTTCCCAACCTGGACTCACCCTGAAATAGGTGAAACAAACTCAGGGCTGTCATCTGGTCATGGATCAAGGTCGCAGAACAGAAGCAGGCCTTGGACTCCCTGGTACATAGTTAGCTACAAGGTAGCTCCCCCCCCATGCTTATCCTTTTTTTTTTTCCAGAGATGGGAGGAGGGAGGAGGAATCATCATGTAGCAGGTAAAAAGGTAAAAACTGAGCATGGATTAAGCATATAGGACCAAGAGTGTACAGAATTAAGTGAGAAAAATTAAAAGAAAATAAGAAAGAGGAGGAAGAGGAAGAGGAGGAGGAAAAGAAGAGAAGAGAAGAAAAAAGAGCACTGGGACATGGTTATCTTATTTATCAAAGTTTCTACTTCAGGGAAATTTAATTTTTAAACTATATTTAAATACTACACTTAATATTTAATTAAACATTGATTTTTATTCATTACTATTTAATTTACAATAATTTAAACAGCACATTTAAATACAAAGACCTTCCCATGATGAAAAGCATATGACTTCTAAAAACAAACATTAATTTCTTCACTGCATCTATTAATTACATGTTGTTTACATATGGTTAGTAGGAAGTAAGAAATAAGGCCCATGGAGGTGGGATGTCACCCAGTTCCTGAAGTAAAGCTTATTTCTAGAGCTCTTTAAAAGTTTGCCATCCAAGTACAGTAGGATTATGAAGCAATCTTTAAATGTTTCCAGGTTTGTTTGTTTTTTTCCCCCTCTCTGTTTTCAACAGATAGGCAATGTACCTAAATCATGAGAAATATTTTTATATCAAGGTCAGAGTAGCCCTGGATTTTTACATTCTTCTAAATAAGGAATGCAGTGTCCTAAGATAAAAGAAGACATTCGTAGATATTTTGAATTAGATGACTCAGTGTATTCCCTTGAAGGAAATGGAAAATAATATATTCGTTATTACTTATTCCAAATCTCTAACAGAATGGTATATTTTAAAAACAAACTTGTTCCCAAAGACCCTAATGGCTCAAGGAAAGCTACTGTTTCTTTATTGCCACCTTGTGTTATTTTTCTAGCTGTCAAATATTTATTAAGAGCAAAACAGTACATAGATTAGAGAAAGCAGGTTGTAAGGTGTCTTAAATTCTCTCCACTAAAAAAGTATTTCAAAAACACATTTTACTTGAGCATGAGGCATACATGTTCAAATATTTATAATATATTAACTCAAAATAGACATTGCCACCAATTTCAGAACTACAGAAACTGACCGGCACAAGCAGGTCTAGTCCAAATCTTGGGACTCTTTTCATATCTATGCCCTGTATTTTCTAACTCCAAATATGCTATGTTGTCTCAGTTTCTTGAAACAGCCCTGCTCCTTCCTGACACAGGGCCTTTGCACACACTGCTACAGCTGCTTTGTACACTGTCTCCCCACTTTCTACTTTCCATCCCTCGGATGAACCATTATTTCTGTGGGGAAATTTCAATGGCCCTCCCAGTGTAGTTCTAGACCCTCTGTTTCATGCATGTGTGTCCACAACTACGTGCTTACTATCCATCAGCCTCCAATGCTCACAATTCTGCATGACAGCAGGAGTGATGTCAATTTTGCTTCCCATTGTGGCCCCAGCAGTTGCTACAGTGCCTAGTACACAGCTGATAACCAAAACTATTCTTTTAGTGGTGAATGAACCCATCATGCTCAGGCCTGCAGAAGACAATATTAGGGATTCCAAAACAGTACCTCTGAAACCTCACAGGGTTTGAAAACCCCCAGGGGAGGGAAAAAATACACTGAGACCAAAGAGAAAACAGGGCAAATTTTTATGAAATCTGTGAACTGAACAAAGGTGGATAAGGTGATTTCTCTGGCCAATTTCAATTTGGGTATTCTGTGAGAATTCTGGGGGAAAAAAAAGAAAGGTCGGAGGACATCTGGGCAGGACAAATATTTATGAGCAAAGACACCAAGGACTGAAGAAGCAAAAAACATACATGCAACAACAGACAGACCACTGTGCCAAGATCAGAGGGCCTAACCTATGAGGAGCAGGTGAGGAAGCGCAGGGGTCAGGGGGCCTGCAGAAGGAGGGTCCTCGCCCAGCGCTGCTGGACCCTGGCTTCTATCAACGCAAACCAGTGAAGAGGCCACCGCAGAAGGGACCATTTCTTTGACACCCAAATGACAGAATGCCTTTCTTCAGTGGTTCGAAATAGAGAATTAAGTTTTAAATGATAATTTTGTAAGAATATGATTACAAAGTGGTAAGAGAATAAGGAGAAATAATCACACGATGACCCAACCATTTAGGAGCAGGTTCTATAAGTAACAGAAAGCCTACCTTGTGATGGTCTATGGACCAAACTGAGGCTAATTTTTCTCTCACATTCAAAATCAGAGGCAGACGGCTCTGAGTTCACTGAGGCAGGTCCATCACGTCACCACTGACTGAGCCAGGCTCTTTCCATTAGTCTGCAGTCCTCAGGGTCACAAGCTGGGTCACCCCTCAGCATCCCTGTAAAAATTCTGAATGTGTCTACATTTGTATGTCATTTCATCTCAATAGGAAAATCACAGGGCATGCCTGGATACACAGATGAACGAATCTAGAGCTAAAGGACCTGTGTTACTGGAAGCCCATGTAGAAACTTCCTGGAGTTCTGGATATAAATTCAAAATGTAAGGACAGAGATTTAGGATGTATTAATTTGTTTCCCATCCAGCATGGAGCCAAAGGGGCCCAGTGTGGAAAAGCCCCACAGCTGGCATGGTGGGGGACTGAGCACTGTCACACCTGACAGCTTGAAGAGTGACATTGCTAAATGGTGGCCTGGCAAGGCTGCCTACCAACAGAAGAAAGCCAGTCTGCAGGCCAAAAGAATGCAGAAAGTCTCTTCGCTGCCACTCAACTTTATGAGCCTCCAGCTCTGTTACTGAGCCTTTCTGCTCTCCTTCTCGGGCCAAGAGCCCCCACAGGCTGCTCCTTCCTTGGGCTTCCTTTCTTCCTCCAGGGTAGCAAGAAAAACTCTAGTGGGGGTTGGTCTAGTTTTGCAAAGAAGAAACTAGAAGCCCTTTCAGTGTGCTCTGTTATGTTGTGGGGGGGGGGGATGGCAAAAGAAACAGCTCCAATTTCATCAGAAAAGAAGGCAAACATTAAAAATGAAGTCTAAAGATATCCTAAACCATGCACACACACATCTACATATGTATACAGACGTGTTATTTTAGGACCTAAATCCAGTATGAATAAAGTGGGTCAAATCCCAAATCCCACACTCAGGTTTCCAGTGACTTCATCAAAGGAGTGTTTCTGAAGCCTCAGTGTTTTTAAAACTCGTGTAATTCCTGTGAAGATGCCAATGCTGACTAATTCATCTTTGAAGTAAAAAAAAAAAAAAAAAAACCTTCACAAGTGCTAATGCTTCTTCATATTTAAAGCAGAAAACCACTGGTCATGCTTATACTGGACACAGTGTTATTCCAGTATCTCATTTCAGGCTTTAAGCAATCGTCGATTCCCAGAATACTCATAAGACATGTCTAAGAAAAAAAGTTAAAAACGGTGTCACACAGCGGGAAGGACAAGTTGGGGAGGGGTGGAGGAAGGGTTAAGAAGAGAGAGGCGCAAACAGGAAGAAAAGAAAGAGGATTATTTATTAGTGCTCAGGACATATTGGACTTTTCAGTGCAATTCTCGGGCTGCCTGGCGTCAACTGAAGCACTTTTAGGAACTACCTTATTTTACTAATTTTTAAAAGCACATTTCCTCACATTTAACTTCTCTGAAACTTGGATGTAACTTGCCATCAGTGGTATGTCAGATATACTTGGAAACATAAAATAATATATATAATGGCACTTCTTGTAATTTAAGGTGCCACAGGATCAATGAAATATGCTGTGTTCAGCCTTTTTGGGACATTTGGAAGGTATTACAGTAGTATATATATAGTATGAAGTTATAATCACATGCAAAATATCACTTTCTAGACCTACTATTCCCATGCTGTGACAGCAATAGAAGAAAGTGATTTATAACTATCTTTGTCATTTTACCTTTCCTTCCTTTTTCTAAATATTTATTTCACATCAGTGTAAAACGTATGAAACACATTTTTGTAAAAGAAATGTAATCAATACTGTTCGAAACACAAAATAGTAAAGGTCAAAAGGACTCTTGGAGGGCATCTGGGTGGCCCAGTGGGTTAAAGCCTCTGCCTTCGGCTCGGGTCATGATCTCAGCGTCCTGGGATCGAGCCACATAGGACTCTGCTCAGCAGGGAGCCTGCTTCTTCCTCTCTCTGCCTGCCTCTCTGCCTACTTGTGATCTCTCTCTGTCAAATAAATAAAAAAATCTTAAAAAAAATAAAAGGGACTTTTGGAGAAGAGCTACCAAAATCTTCCCATTTTACAAACAAAGAAGCCACTTCTGAGGAGGGTCTGACTCGCCTGGGGATGCCAAGCTAGTCCCTGGCAGAGCCAGCCAGGAAATCTGTCTCTGGGCTCCTACCTGACCCTGTTCTTGCCACTCTGTTCCTCCAACTTTAGCGCTGCTGTAAGCTGCTGCTTCTATATGGCATCTCAGATAAAAGTACAAGATAACTAAAAACCACAAACTAAAAATGCACAAATGTCCCCAAGCACCTAGCTTTTTGAAGTCCAGGACAGTCTGTTCTCTGGGTTTCACTCTTTGGAGCATTAATTTGCCCGAAAAATTGCATGTTCTGAAACAGCCAGAAGAGGGAGTCTTTACTTCTCAGTGAACACAAAGAAACAAGATGTTTGAAAACTACAACTTTAACATTGTTAACCTTATGGAGGTCATATTATAATTACAAGCTCTCACAAAAAGTTTAAAGCCACTTTAAAATATTCCTAACAATTTGAATGTTTCAGATAAACCATGTATACATCTTCAATAAGAATTTTTTTGGCCACAAACACACACACACACACACACACACACACACACACACACACACAGTGTATAAAGTCATCTCAGTAACAATCTTTCCTAGAACTCAAGATGGAGGTTTTTCTTAGCATCTTAGAAAGGTGATGTCAGAATACTTCCTTGAGTCTTGATAGAACTACCCAAAAGAATTTGACTTCTAAAACCATAAAATAAAATTTCTGATATTTTTACAAATACAACTGAACATATATGTCCAAACATGCATGGCCGATTAGGGAGCATTTATACTCACTTTCTGACATGGCACGTGTGCCAAAATTGAGTTTCGAATTCCTTTTCAGGAACTGTCTGAAGAGCAAGTATTTTTAATATCCTCCAGGGGTAAAAAATCTTTACCCTACCCTCTCAGAGGGCTTAATATCTGAAATTACCAAAAGTCTTGCTTCTTTCTTCTGCCAAAAAGAGATTAGTATTTTCTAGATTTGACTTGAGGTACTGGGGCATGGCCAGGGGAGCCAGCCCTGACACTGCCGCCAAGCAAGAGTCTGGGACTGCTGATCAGCCCGATGATTTTTAATCTGCCTTCACTGCCAAATGCGAACCAGGCATTGTGGTTTACAAAACAACGTGACTCGGGGCGCCTGGGTGGCTCAGTCGTAAAACATCTGCCTTCTGCTCAGGTCACAATCTCAGGGTCCTGGAATGGAGCCCCCGCATTGGGCTCCCA
This sequence comes from Spilogale gracilis, assembly GCA_004023965.1. NCBI lineage: Eukaryota > Metazoa > Chordata > Mammalia > Carnivora > Mephitidae > Spilogale > Spilogale gracilis. The sequence continues at coordinate 17,793 of PITA01000009.1, forward strand.
GGGAGCCTACTTCTCCCTCTGCCTGCCTTGCTCTCTCTCTGACAAATAAATAAATAAAATCTTTAAAGAAAATTAAAAAACAACAACAAAAAAACAAAGAGTTATGGCTCCCATTCACATAGAGGTTCCGCCCAGGCGCTCATGGTGATGGTGGACTTCGCGGAGTCCACTCTGTGATCAGATCCTAAACCACCAGGTCATCGGCGATGAGTCCTAGATTTCTCATTCTATAGAACAGACAAATAGCTGGCAAACTCATAGGACTCAATTAATACAAGTGAGTTTTAGTACAAATTTTTGAAAGCAAAGAAAGCATTTAGTCTCAAGTGACTCCTACAGTCTCACTGAGCTCTAAGGAACTCCGACATATGGTTTAGTCACTATATCTCTGAGGTAAGATCGAGTGCACAACAATGGAAAAATGACAAGAGGGAAAAAGAGATGCAGAAAGGCGGGACGGGTCGGACGAGAGGACTAAGGAGCAGGCAGAGTGTGCTGGGTGGGAATGCAGGAGGCTGTGCTGCAGACCTGCACACAGGGCTGGGAGAGGCGCCCTCCTGCAGGCAACGGTGCTGACCCGAAGTTCAGTCCTGCCTGGTCACTGACCAGACATGTGCTTCGGGCAGGACACATAACCTACCCCACTGTTCCCCCACTCCCCTGCCCCACCGAGCTTCACATTCCTCACCCCAAGCTGGGTTTGGGTTCTTATGAGGACTAAAGAGAATGTGTCATTAGTGCAGAACACATCAGGGCTGTTTTGATTTTACCGGTGCGTGTGGAGGGCCGTGAGTATACCAAGTTGTCTCCAACAGCGAGCTGGAGCTGGATAAAGGTCACGAAGAGGGACAGTGGAAGCTGAGGTAGACCCTGAGTGCAAGGCTTTTCACCACAGGTGTGAAACCAGTGGAGAATGAAGTGACTGCAACAGGGAGACAAATGTATCAACTATTAGTAATTATTTACCAACTCTGTACCTTCCCTGTGTTGGGCACGAGAGTCCAGGGACATCCAGTGACAGAGGCCTTGCCATTGTATAGTTAACATCCCAGTAATGTCACCTTTGTCTACTGAAACAGTGCCTTCATATTGGGCACAATTTCCCCTCTTTCAAATACATAACCATGCCTGATTCTTCCCAGGACAGTGAAAAGAGAAATAAGCTAGCCTATCTTAGTATAGTTAAATCTATGTTCCCATATTAAAAAAAAAAATTCACCAGCATTTAATAGTTGGATTAACGTTTTGAAATTCAATTAGAGCCCCCCTAAAGTTACATCTAAGGGAAGTAGCACATGAAAGGCACACTGTCTTTCTCTCCCTGGCTGCGTTATGTCAAGGACAACTACTTTGTTTGATTCATTTGTTACAAGGGAATTTTTAGATAACTACCTTAATAGGATAGAGCACAAAAAAATTTAAATTCGTAGTAATAGGGAGATTTTTAACTGCTTATGAAACTAGTAAAATGTGCCATTTCATAGATGGGGTGGGGGGAAAGGAACTCATGTTTGTTGAGCTCCTACTATATGGGTCAAGTACTTCTAAATACTCACCCTATTTAATCCTCACAACTGCTCTATGAGGAAGCATCATTATTACCAGGCCAGCGAAACTCATTTTCAGAAAAGTTTCAAAGAAGGCACCCAAAGTCACACCACTGGTCAGTGAGAGAGCTGAGCTCAAACTCAGAGCTTCCTGCCTCTAAAACACACAAATAATCTCTATGGCATCACACTTCCTAAAAACTCACTTCTCAAGAAAAGAAAGTGGAAAACAGAATCCACTTGTCTGGGTGGTACCCTTCCTAGATGGTTACACAGCAAAGTTACCCTGTGAACAGTTAAAAGGGCAGAAGAAAGATCAAGGTTTAGCAAGAATGAGAACTCTGGGTAAACAACAATAAACACACCCATTACCACATCACAACCATCTCCCAAGCCAGCCAGCCATCCGTGGGTCTCCATTACTCTCTCCCCTCCTCAGGAAATCCACTCTCCCCACTTACTGTATCTTCTACTATCCCCATACAAGTAACACAATACATTTGTCCAAAAAGCAAACCATATTGTGTACCTGGAAACACAGTAACAAAAATCCAAGGGACAAATATTTATTGAAGGCCTAATATGTTGGAGGCACTTGTAATGGGAAGGCAAAGCTACCCACCAAGAACCCCTACTTCCCCTCTCCTCTCCTGAGGAGTCCTGAATCTGAGGAGAAGGGCAGAGTGGGGAGCTGAAGGCCCACACTTTCTGGCTTCCCCTGTAACTAGGGTCGACCACATGACAGAATCCCCTTAAAATGTAAGCAAAAGCTCCTAGTTACCTCAGGGTGCCATGTTAACATCTGACAGAGCGAGCCAGCATGCCCTTGGTGCTTCCCACTCTGTAAGCCAGGAATGTGAACAGGATGACTGGAGATTTGCATTTATCCTTCCATAAAAGGAAAAGAGACCCACACTACGGAACAGACAACAGAAAGCAAGAAGGAACTTGGTTGCCTCAGGACATTGTCAGGCTGCTACATTAGCTTTGGACAGTCTTCCTACAAAGTGAAAGAAAAATAAATCTCCCTGTTGAATGTGCTGTCACTTCAGTTTTCTGGGTACATGAAATAAGAATTCAGCTTGTAACTGACAGAGCACTTTATTTAAGGAGTCTTTTAAATATTTAAAATCTGGATGTAAGACCAAAAAAAAAGACATATTTTGAAAATCAAATAGTAAAAGATTTATAAAAAACAAAAACAAAAACAAAAACAAAACAAAACCAGACACTCAGAAAAGCCTAAAAGGCAAATTGGAGTCATCAGAAAGCATAATTATGATCCTCAACTACGGAAGACAAGTAGGGGCTTCAGTATCCGAAAAGGTCATCAAGGAACTGCCGTCACATGGCGGTACCTACTGAATTAGGAAATTGGGAACAAAGGCATGTCCACAAATACTGAATCAAGATACCACTAAGGAACATGTGCTGAGAAAGTCTTAAAAAGCTTCAGAATGGAACCACAGCTCAAGCTGGGACATGGGCAATAGACAGCCTCTGGGAAAAGCAGACGGAATCCTGGAGCTGTCTACAGGCCGCGAGCATAGAACTGGGGGCAGAAAGAAGTACAGAGGGACAAACATCCAACGGTGTTTCAAGCACCAGGAAGAAAGCCACGGACTGAGCAGGCTTCACATGAGGCTGGGGAAGCCACCGGGCATACAGGCCCTGAAGCACAGGCAATATATCCATTTGGATGGATTTTATATGAATTTAAAAGTTTCTGGGCAAAATAGTGGTATGATAATCTGTATTCTCTCATTCTTTACAAAATTATTTTTAGGAAGTCATAGCAATGATTCTAACTGTATGAGGAAGGAAATGAATACAACATAAACTATTCTCTTGTATAGACAGAGAATTGAATCTTCTGATAAATGGCATTGCTCCGTATTATACTCATGAATTTCAGATTTTCAAACGATTTGAATCTTTAGGAAAATGTATTCAAGAAATTATCCCTTTTTCTCTCTGAGATTTCAGATGATGCTTTAGGATCGTGTGTGTTTATGAGTATCTCTCATAACTGTAGTTTGGATAAAAAATTCAGAAATGCGTGTAAACATGATTTGCCAAACAATGTAAATCTGATAGAGGCATGAAACATGCCCACTCACAAAATCAGAATATGGACATCTGGCCTTCTGATCTTGAAGGCTTTCTATAAAAAGAATGTGAATTTTATATTAGACTTAATGTATACTTTACAATCCTTCAATCTTTTGTTAATTCTCTGGGACCTTAAAATAGTTTTTTTGTTTGTTTGGTTGGTTTTTAAAAATTTAATTTAATTTATTTGACAGAGAGATCACAAGTAGGCAGAGAGGCAGGCAGAGAGAGAGGAGGAAGCAGGCTCCCCGATGCGGATCTCGATCCCAGGATGCTGAGATCATGACCTGAGCAGAAGGCAGAGACTTTAACCCACTGAGCCACCTAGGCGCCCTAAAATAGTTTCTTGATGTAATGTACCAATCTAGACCGCTGAGTATAAATTCTCTCTCTCTCTCTCTCTCTACACACACACACACACACACACACACACACACTTTGCTGCTTACAATTGCTTTCTGAATAAAATGTTTTCTACACTAGAACATATGGGAGTTGGTGGAGGTGCAGAGGGAGATGAAAGGATTTGCCTAAGCTAATTCCAGACTAGAAGTTGAATGGCAAATATACACCCCATAAGGCATTTTCATTAACATATTAATTTCAGGAGGTAACACATATCTAGGAGAAACACACTGGAAGTCACAAGACCTAGATTCTATTTCTAGCTTTGCCAATGACCTTCTAGGTGACCTTGCATAAGTCAATCAACACCCAAGAGACTCAGACTTTTCTCACTAAAAAAAGAAAAAAAAAGATATAACCTAGTAGTTATCTGAGAAAAATGCTATGAGGTAAAAGATTCAGAGTATTTGGCGAGGATATAACTGTGTCTGAGACATATGATGAAATCTTCGCCAGAACCATGATTAACCAGAATCAAGGAAATCTGACTCTAATAGAATTGGAGGAAACCAAAAAATTTTTTCTAAAACTTTACTTGATAGAGAATCTACCAAAAGTCTCTGTTCCTCAAAGATCAAAGTCTATTTGATCTTCTACAAAAAAGACCCATACTGTGTTAAGGGGCCATGTTTAAAGTTCAAGTTCCCAGCCACTCTCAGGAGAATCTCATGGCCATTTAGATCAGATACACAGGCTGATAAGAAAATTACTCCCTAGTGCTATCAAGCATTTTCAGAAATGCCCTCAGCCTTTCAAATGATTAGGATTCCAGCTGGCAAACTATTTTTCAAGAGCCACGCATTCAGGATGAGCAAAGTTTATGCCAAACTTGCGGAAAAAACACCTGCTGCCCCCGAAATACTCCACGAAATGCTTGTACTAATTTGTTAGATCATCTTAAATTATCGTGCATATAGAGAACGACAAGTTAATTACAAGTATGGAACAATTTTGTATATTGGAAAAAAAAAAGCCATGGTGTGACCATAGCAGATGTTTTTTTAGTCAGAAATATGCCCAGCTCCTAAAAGAAGAGATATTAAGATTTTCGGAATAGTCTTCTAGATAAGGTATCCTTAGGGGGTTAAAATGCCAGGAGAAAGAAACAGCGTAAGTACTGTCAGCAAATGGTAATGTCCTAAATTATATGGAAATTTAATATGTGTACTCACTGGAAAGCAATAGCAGGGGCCTGGGCACAGGAAATTTTGACTTACATAATTATTATAATAAAAACCTGATAAACAGCTTATTATAAAAGACCAAGAGAAATCACAATGACGTGACCATCGGCAGCTCAGACTTAACATCAGTTATAATCACAGCTTTCCAGAGTATTCTAATTCTGCTCCTTACCAGTGAGTGCTGGATTTTCTAGCTGAGTTTCACTCATGTCAACTGCCCCTGGACTAAGTGCTCAAAGTCCTTGAAAATGAGAGCATCTCTTTCTAATGTTTTACACTCTAATAAGAAATGGTCTAAATATTTTAACTGCGAAAATACAAAATATATTATTTGAGTCACAGAATTATAGACACTAGTAATACTGCAGAAAGCATTTAATGAAAATCTCTCAGCTCTTGTGTTACAGGTAAGGAAGTAATGACTGCGAGTTTACGTGACTTGCCCAAGGTCACACAGCTAGTAAACAGAAAGTCCAGGTGCTATGCCTCCTACCACACTGACATGTCATCTGAAAGGACATGATGAAAGTTTCTTGGTTATTCTAAACTGCAATATTAATTGCATAAAGTATAACTCGGACCTAAGAACACACATCTGGTATATATGAGTGTATCTTTTCACATTCCAGTGAGTCAGGGAATCTCTACAGTCATTATTAATGCTCAGTCTAAATCAAAAATAAAGATTCAAGCTCGAAGCAAAATATTTTTAATTAAATTTGCTTAAGATGAGAGAAAGGCATCAAGAAAGATAAAGAACAAATATTGGCAAAATTACCATATACGATTCCAATGCCAAATAAAAATGTCCCTAGTGAATAAATGGTTGACTGGATAAGAAAATAAACTGAAAACCTAAAAATTAAAAACAATAAAAAAGAGATACTTCTTTTTTAAAAAAAAAAAACAACAACACCCTAATTGTTACATTTGTCATTTTCAAACAAATTAAACCATGACCTTTGACTTACGGAATACACTAATAGTTAACTAACAGTTAACTATTAAAACTCAGGTATGGAAATTAACATTCCAGTTTCTAGTGTCACCAAAACCATTCAGAAAGCATATTGCCAAAGAGGTGTTTTGGTGCCTTCTTTTTCTCTACTAGAGATTTGATTCTTTAAGGATTTCAAGACATTGTTCTTATTTGGTATATTTATAAGAAAATCCAGTGTATTCAGTTTTACTTAAATGCTACATTTCATGGTGTATTTATTATTACTTTATAAAATATGATGCTGCAAGTAAGACATGGAAAGAAACTTTACAAAAAATCAGATACAATATTTTCATACACAGAATCGATTGCATTAATAATTAACAGAAAGCTCTTTCACAGGGGAATATAATGGAAAGTTTTTCTTAAGCAAATAGGCAGCAACTCAATAGAAACTGGTAGAAACCAGAGGATAATAAACTGGTGCCATATGTTTAAACAGAAAAACAATTATATAGCCCATTCAACAATGAAGATGGATGTATTATGAATTATAGTGAAACAAAGAAATTGCTTCTCAGTAAACAAATACAAAACATAATAGCTAGCAGATTTCCTATTGAACTGAAGGCAAAGAGGCCTGAAGTTACAGAAGGAAAAGGAAAAAAAAGCAAAAGCTTCAATATACTCTCTAAGTCACAATGCCCTAAAATCGAGACCAAACTGCTTTTACATGGAGCTTTTTCAACCACAGAGGTATTCTAGCACGGCATTTTCTCCCTTTGTCTAATTTCACTAATATACCCTTTAATTATCTCTAGCCTCAATGAATGACAGCCTCTCTTAGGATATGTAACTAACGTTTCCAACATATTAATAAACACACAGTAACAGGAAGAAAGAAAACCAGCAAGAAAAAAAGGAAAGGAAAAGGCAAAAGAAGTCACATACCCTTTTTTGTAGGACTATTGGCGTTATTGTAGGCAGAGTGACTCTTCTCGCACTCAGACTCATGCCTGCTCTCCGTAGAAGGGTCCCCTCTCATAGATCATGGATGAAATGAAAGAAATCTTTTACAGTTACTCCTTGGGAATCTCAGGGCTCGGTGCAAAGAAACTAGGAAAGTAATAAATGTCACTCTGCTTATGTGATTCCAGTCTACCCAAAGCCAATTAAGGATGGCTGTGGGACAGGACAAGCCAGTGACCAATCAAAGCCGGGAAAACTCCGCCTTTGTCCTTGGAAACACATTCTGATACTTTTGTTTATGATATTTAAAGAAGCAGATTAACAGGCATCTAGTTCACTTAACTTTTTTTTCCAAAACAGTGCAATTTAATGCCCTCTTTGTGGACTAAGCAGCTATGTCTTTAGTTTACTAAAACATTTTAACATATGGCAGATAAGAAACTGTTGACATGGATCTATTTAAAGTACATAAACATGCAGATGAGCTAAATTTACTTATGTAACTCAAAAATTAGATAAATGGGTCGATTAGAACATATTATATAAGGTGCAAAAAATAATCGTGAGGTTACAATTTGTCCCAAAGTATTAATTTGTTACAGTAAAAGGTTTTTAATATTCATTGATGCATTTCATTTCTTAAACAGCCAGAATTTTTGTATTACGGACTTTTTAGCTATCCTTAAGGTTACGCGCTTAAGTATTTCTGGTAAATATTTCCTTAACAATCAACCTAAAAATAATAATGTTAAATATAAAGGGGGTATTAAACCATAATATATGCATTTTGAATGCTCAACACTTTAAAAAGCACAGATCTCAGTAACTCAGCATCTTTCACTCAACTAAAAGCATTTAAACAATAATCGCTGCTCAATGCAAACACAAAATTTTAACAACCATTTTGCCTTTATTCTTACAATAACTGAAAACTGTATTTTAATATTTTGGGGGAATTGGAGGAAGGTCACAACTAAAATCATTGGTGGCTAACAAGAAAATTTTCAAAATTTCAATGCGTTTAAATAAAGAGTAAAAGAAATACTCAACTTGACAAAAAGTATCATAATATATACATTTTTTTAAAAGATTTCATTTATTTATTTGACAGAGAGAGACACAGCAAGACAGAGAACAGAAGCAGGGGGAATGGGAGAGGGAGAAGGGAGAAGCAGGCTTCCCACGGAGCAGGGAGCCTGATGCAGGGCTCGATCCCAGGACCCTGGGATCATGACCTGAGCCGAAGGCAGAAGCTTAATGATTGAGCCACCCGACACCCCTAAGTATCATAATATTAAAACTAATGTGAGTTATTATGATGGTAAGATCCCTGCTGGACTGATGACCTCATGAGCATCTACTCCGTGCTCTTCAGCCACAGCACATGGAATGACCCACTCTAATCAGTAGGAGGGAAACTCCTAACTTCTAGTTTACAAGGTGGTTTTTGTAGTAATAAGGCAAAATGGAAGATTCTAGGCAACTCAGACACAAACTGTCCATTTCATTATCTAGACAGCTACTAAACAGGGTTCACGTAACTGCTTTACACTTACGGTTTTCCATAGGTTTTATATGCATTATGATCTCATACCCCTCAAAAGGAAAAGAGACACTACAAACTGTATAGAGTTCCCTACTTGGAATTTCAAAACCTACATAGATCCCTCACAATGGTAGCTTGGGGCGAAATTCACTTAATATAAAAAGTCACAGATGGATCTAGTTTGATCCTTATCCATTAGGTTTATCGTGGCATTTTAAAATAAAAGTATCAATAAAAACCTATTTGTCCTGGGATGCGAATTACCATTTGTAAAGTGGAAGATTCTGGTTTAAACGTAAAGTCACTTTTTTTGGCAGACCAACAGTAACAAAGCCCACAGTAACTATGTCACTCTGAGATTATTATCTGCAATATTTGGCATTTTCTTTCTTCTCTCAATTTAGTCTTTGGACATTACAAAGAAGAGTTATCTCTGGTCTCAAAAGAAGGGGTTCCACTAAAAGCAAAGCAATTCTTTTCACTAAATAATGAGGCAAAGTTCCCACTATGTGTGAGGCGGTGTGTTCGGTTAGGAACATTATGTTGAATAAGATATGGTCACTATGTCAAAGTAGAAAAGAGAGAATTCCTTTTTAAATTGAAAAAAAAAATCACATGCAACAGTAGGCTAAGTGAGTCTAATAGGGATTAAACTTCAAGTACTAGGGATGCACCAAAGTAGAAGAAACTACACGTCATAGGTGAGATCACCACTTTAAGGAGGAAATCACATTTTCTTTGGCAAGTCATTAGGAGAAAAGACTTATGCAGAACTTGAGGACTGATGGGGAGATAAAGTGAGGTTCCCAAAGCTGATTCCACATTTGGAGGTCTAGGCGAGTGGGAAGTCAGTGAGGCTGTTTTACTTCACACTATAGAGCTTTTTACAACTATAATGAATCCTTCAAGTCAAAATGACATCCAGGCTCTATATTTATTACAGTGCAATATACCTGCCCTATAAAGGCTTTAAAAAACACTTGACAGACAACTACTGTGATAGGTCATCTCTTTAGAACACTTGAAAGTTGAAGTTTATAAATTTTCAGTGAAAACCATGAAGAACAAAGTGTGGCATTTTGTGACTCCATGTTGCCAAAAAAGGTCATTGTCTTTGAAAAATGAGACTTGCATACACTTTTCCTAGTCAATAGTCAGAAAGACAGATGAGATGACATTCATGCTTACAACAGGCAGAGTCTCATTTTTCAGTGATCTTTCCAACTGTTCATATTGACTGTGCTTTATCTTACCTCCCACTTATTGTAGACGCTAATTCAAAATTTAACTTTAGCTTATGCTGGTTTTTTAACCACTATTATAAATGACTTTCACACTCACTAACCTTGTCAGCTGATCCTTAATTTCTTTAGATTCTGCAAAATGAGGATAAAAAGCCACAGCCAACAATTTTCAAACTGCTAGGAGGGTCAAGAAAATCAAGTTTGTATAGGGCCTGGAAGGGGCCAAGGCAGGGGCTGAAAATCCCTGCTGCTGCAAAGAAGGGGGCCTATGATGCACCCCCCCCTTACATGGTGTCACAGGTCTTTATTTCCCAAACCGAAATTTGATAAAACAAGGCTGCACATTATTTTGGTTCTTGCTCAATACTTTGAGTGAAAGAGTACATTTTGCCACTCCAAACATGCATATCGGGGTTTCAGTGTGAATTAAGAATAACAAAAAAAAAAAAAAAAAAAAAAAAAAAAAAAAAAAAAAAAAAAAAAAAAAAGAATAACAAAAAATAGGGGCGCCTGGGTGGCTCAGTTGGTTAAGCAACTGCCTTCGGCTCAGGTCATGATCCCGGAGACCTGGGATCGAGTCCCACATCGGGCTCCCTGCTCGGCCGGAAGCCTGCTTCTCCCTCTCTCACTCCCCCTGCTTGTGTTCCCTCTCTGGCTGTGTTTCTCTCTGTCAAATAAATAAAATCTTAAAAAAAAAAAAGAATAACAAAAAATAACCACTATTAATGGCTATTAATAATAGTTATATGAGCACCCACTGAGAGCCAGGCACTGAGCTGGTTTTCACTGAATCCTTACAGCAGCGCTATGAGGGAGGCATTCGCTCTTCAGCAGATGAGGGACCAAAGGCCAGAAGAACAGGCAGCTAAGAAATTGTCTCAGATAGAAGTACATGTTGCAAAAGAACTTGCCCGGGTTCACAAGGTGCATAAGTCAACGAGCTATGGTGAAAAGCAGATTGGCGCCTCTCCACGACACCCCACTATTCTACTCTACAATATTCTCTCCCTTATATAATTTGATATCATATTAGCATAAAATGTCATCATATCGTGCTGTTTCTGAGGTAACTAAGCATTTGTTAGTTCTCCTAGTTCAATAAATATGTACTGAGGGCCCTACTGTATGTACAGTCCTATGTTATTTGCTATACAGAATTCAAAGTTGTAGCTCCTGATTCCTATTTGCCAAAGGAGATGGCCCATGAAGACATGTAAACAATTAGTCGAAGTAGTGTACAAGGTAGGACCTGGGCAGAAGACAATGTTACATAGGCACCAACCAACCTCTAGGTTCCAAGCCGGACTTTCAAGCCTCCCCCTAACTCAACACAAACAAAAGCTTCTTATTGTTCCTAAAGGCACATTCCATACCTCCACCTCTTTGTTTCTAATGTTCACTCACCAAACCCCACCAATCTTTCAAGGCCCAAGACAAGGCACACATCTTCTGAAAATGTCACTGATCATGCTTCCTTCAAACATCTCTCCTTTTTGGGGGGGGGAGGGGTGTACAAGTCTACCTTAGAATTGACAGGTGGGGAAGAAGGAAGTCATTCCTCCATCTAGATTATACCATTCTTTAGTTGGCACATTTTTAAAATTTAAACTTTTTAATTGCTCATGTCTTGCTCTGTACATACTAATACATCATTCTGGCAACTAATAATCCTTCCTTGGGCCCTAGTTTTCTGCCTAATGAAAATATAGTCCTTAAGGGTGGGACCCAGTCTCTTATTTCCTCTCCTGCTCCCATACCTAGCAGAGTGCTCTCTGTACACAGTAGGCATTATGTAAACTCACAGTCATTGTGAAAAGACTAGTCGCTCCGGTTACACAGCAGACAAGCCTCCTTTCTCGTCTTAACAGTTGCTCGCCTTATGATTTATTCTGAACAAAAGCACACAGTCTTCTTCACAAGAGCATTTGGACATTCTTTTGCTATGTGACATAGTTCTACTAGCGGTCAGTAATGTAAACACTAAATTTGACTGTTGTCTTAGGAACACTGATTTCAGAAAAATCTTAAAATACTTTATTACAGCAATTAACAGTCCAGATCTTTAGACCTAAACTCAGTACCTCTAGTTCCGACGACTCACAGTAAGGTGCGGTGCTATCCGATGTATGTGACGTGGCATCGGGCTTCTCACTTGATGAGCCTGAACTGATCTCCCTCTCTATTTCCCTCTCCACTCTGGCAGCTATTTCCTTCTGTCAGGAATGGCTATGTTTTTTTCAGCAACTCAAAGTCTAAAAGATAATTTCTTCTTTCAGAGAAATTACAGAATGACTTATAAGCCCTAGTGATGATAATACTCCCAATCCACGGTTCATTCAAGTATTTGAAAGTGCCTATGTATTTGACACCTGACATAGTTTCCTAGGAGCGCCACACCTACCTACCATGGAACTATTATGCACAGGAGGGCAGATGGACACTTAAAAATAATTACAACAAAGTGCTATGTTCTGTAAATCAGCATAAAGTGCTGGAAAGGTAAAAGAAAAAGAGCTAACTTCATCATGAGAGAGCAAACAAGTACCCTAGTGAAAAAAAGATTCAAGAATATAGATAATTCTGGGGCCCCTGGGTGACTCAAGTTGTTATGCATGCGACTCGATTTCACTTAGAGGGTTGTGAGGATGGTGAGACTGAGCACCACATCGGGCTCTGCACTCAGGAGGGGCTCTGCTTGAGATTCTCTCCCTCTGCCCCTCCCTCCCCTGCTGCGCATATGCTCTCTCTCTCAAATAAATAAATGAATCTTAAAAAAAAAAAAAAAAAAAGAATGAAGGTATTTCCAGGTGAAGAAAACAAAGACGAATCTGGGAAAACATAGAGGGAAGAGTCACAGAAGAATGCTCATTCTATGTCACACTGAGCAGTCTGACTCTCATCTGTAAAGGGAACAATATTGGATAAGATGTGAATTTTATCTCAATGTGGAAGATGAAGTATGCGGTTTCTGAGAATGATAACTAAAAGGAAGGATCACAGTTTGGAGGACCTAAAGGAGTCCAAGAGAGAAATGAAAATTACCCAATCAGAAAGAAGTCAAGAATTCAAAGATAACAAGGAAATAGAAATAGCAGGATCAAGTAGCCAAATACATACAAAAGTCACTAATTTTTTCCTCTATATGAGCTTACAACATAAGTTATATAAGTATAGGCTATGAAAAGATAACCACCTTGCCCACACTCTTCATTTTTCATATACTTTAAGGTTTTCTTAAGAAAAATAATTTCTGGGCACCTGGGTGGCTCAGTGGGTTAAGCCTCTGCCTTTGACTCAGGTCACGATCTCAGGGTCCTGGGATCGAGGCCCACATTGGGCTCTCTGCTCAGCAGGGAGCCTGCTTCCTCCTCTCTCTCTCTGCCTGCCTCTTTGCCTACTTGTGGTCTCTTTCTCTTTCTCTCTCTCTCTCTCTCTCTCTGTCAAATAAATAAATAAAATCTTTAAAAAAAAAGAAAGAAAAATAATCTCTGCAATTTTGGAGAGATAAAATGAAGAGAACAGACAGAAAACAAGCACCTACCTTACTTCATGCTCCCAAAACCTTAAACTGACAACAAGAAGAAGAAAGAGGAGCAGGGAAAAAAGAAGTAATTTCCTTGGTAAGAAAGAAGAAATTCTTTCTCTTTTTTTCACTGTGCTGGGATATAAGGAAGATACTTCAGTTGACCATCCACTAAAATAATTTCTAGAAGCTAGAAAATTATTGGGATTAGACTAATAAGAATACATGCAATTATAACAGGAATTTATGTTAAGAGAAATGATGTGAGTAGATTAAAAGAAATCAAGTTTAGAATACATATAGATATATGTGTATATATATATTTAAAGATTTTATTTATTTATTTGACAGACAGACTGACGGTGAGAGCAGGAACACAAGTAGGGGGAGTGGAAGAGGGAGAATCAGGCTTCCCACTGAGCAGGGAGTCCTATGCGGGGCTTGATGCCAGACTCTGGGATCATGACCTGAGCTGAAGGCAGACACTAAACGACTGAGCCACCCAGGCGCCCCTAGAGTATATTTAAAAAAAAAAAAAAAAAGAAGCTCATTATAAATACCATTCCTTAAGAATAAACTAATGCAGAAGCTGAGGCAACCCAAAATTTCCCCAAAAAGACCCAAAAAAGGGGAAATAAATCTAAATAAGTTTTTCCACATAAAATAAATAGACACCAAGGAATACTAAACATTTGAAGAAAACAAACAAGGAAAAGGATATAAATATGAACAAATATTAAACCCCCTCCCAAAACATCAGAGATAATTCAGAAAAAAGAGTATTAAAATGTCTAATTGGACCCCTGAGATCAAGGTGAAGATTCAAGGTGCTACAGCATTGATAAAATAGAATGCCATATAACAGGAGTGATCAAAGAACCACAGACCATTCTTGGATATTATAAATGTATGGAAATATAATAATATATTATTATAATAAAACTAAAAGCTAATAAGTGGCATAAAAGATAAAAATGAGAGGTCTCCCATAATGTAAAGGTCAAAGAAATAAAGAAAAAAGAAAGAAGGAAAAAAAAAGAACCATGGAGGAACAATCCAGAAAGATCAACACATAAAATATGAGTCCCAGAAAGAGTAAGAAAATAAAGTAAAAGAAATAAGAAAGAAAAGGCAGAAGAGAAGATCCTTGAGCCAACGTTAAGTTTCAAACCATTACACTAAAAAGACCCAAGATGGTTAAGTAATATGAATGAAAAGGAAATCATGCTAGACAAATAGTGCCAAATGGGACAACTTCAAAGAGAAAAGATAAAATTCCTAACACTTCAGAATCAGACTGGTGACAAAATATAATCCCATTTCTCATTAATATCCTGCAAGAACATAAGCACAAAAATCCTCAAAAAAAAAGAATAAAAATCAGGGGCACCTGACTGGCTCAGTCAGTATATTGTGCAACTTGATCTTGAGATTGTGAGTTTGAGCACCACGTTGGGCATAGAGATCACTTAAAAAACAAATAAATAAAGAAAAAAAAAAAAGGGGTGCCTGGGTGGCTCAGTTGGTTAAGCAATTACCTTCGGCTCAGGTCATGATCCCAGAGACCCGGGATCGAGTCCCACATCAGGCTCCCTGCTCGGCAGGAAGCCTGCTTCTCCCTCTCTCACTCCCCCTGCTTGTGTTCCCCCCCCTCTGGCTGTGTTTCTCTCTGTCAAATAAATGAAAAAATCTTTAAAAAAAAAAAAAAAAAGATTTAAAAAAAAAGTCAGAGGAGTGCCTGGGTGGTTCAGCTGGTTAAGCATCTGCCCTAGGCTCAGGTCAAGATCATAGGGTCTTGGGGTCCAGCCTCACATCAGGCTCCCTGCTGAGCTGGGAGTCTGCTTCTCCCTCAGACCCTTCCCGTCTCGGGCTCTCTCTCTCCCTCTCTCACTCTCAAATAAACACATAAAATAAAAAATAAAATAAAATAAAAAGGCAGAGAAAAAAATAATAAAACCCAAGGAAGTCAGAAATCCATCTTTGCAGGAAACAGGATAACCCTGTAGCAGTAGGAAGTCATTATGTTAAAACTTCACACATTCCCATTTCCATTAACACAGAAGAGTCAAAGACTAAAAAAAAAAAAAAAAAAAAAAAAAAAAAAAAAAAAAAAAAAAAAAAAAAAAAAAAAAAAAAAAAAAAAAATCAAACAGAAAAATGAAAAGTTTTCTTAATTTAGTGCTTGGACCTTGACTCTCTTTCTCATGTAACTCTCATAAATACATTCCAAGAACCTTCCCCACCTTGAAGATGAATAATAAAATAGAACCATCACTGGATCCATACAAACATACAACAATGGAAAGAAAGGAATAAAGAAACAGGACAAACAAATGGCGGTAGAGGACTACTTGGGGAAAAAAGTTCTGCCAAGACTGGATGAAATGTAAGACAGTACATTAAACCAAGAACAAAGAAGGATTAATGAAGCAAAATCATGTATATTCACCCAGAAAATTAAAAGCAATAAGGAAGAAACAATAAGACAGTTACAGGTGAAATATCAGGTGGCAGAGTTCAAGAGATTTAATTGCTATATCAAAACCACTTGAAATCAGAGTTAAGGTAAACAAATGGCAGATATAAGAAAAGTGGCCAGAGAGAGAAGAAAAACTGTTTTAAATTTAAGAAGCATTAAAAACAGAGACAAAGTTAAGGAGATCTCTGCAGCGCCTGTAACTGGAATCTCCACAGATAAAAATCAAAATAATGGAAAAGAATACATGTATTACGATAAAATATAAGAAAAATTTGGGGAGGCACCTGGGTGGCTCTGTCGGTTAAGTGTCTGCTTTCAGTTCAGATCATGATCCCAGGATCCTGGGATCTAATCCTATGACGGGTTCCCTGCTGGGAAGGGAGTCTGCTTCTCCCTCTGCCTCTCCTCCCCAACCCTACCTGTGTGCTCTCTCTCTCTCTCTCTCTCTCTCGCTCTCGCTCTCGCTCTCGCTCTCTTACAAAAATAAATAAAATCTTCAAAAAAAGAAAAGAAAACTTTTGCAATAAAACACTTATTGAAAAGGTTTGCTTCCCCAGAGAAATTCATTTTAAGAGTCAATAGTAAGTTACCTCAGTTAAGTTACTGGTCTTCAAATTTAGAGGTTTCTTGGGCACTGGGCCCCTGGGCGGCTCAGGTGGCTGAGCCACTGTCTTCCGCTCAGGTCATGTGCCTAGAGTGCCAGGATCAAGTTCTAGATAGGGCTCCCTGCTTAGCAGGGAGTCAGCTTCCTGTTCTGACCCTCCTCCCTCTCATGCTCTCTCTCTCTCAAAAAAATAAATAAATATGTAAAATTTAAAAAAAAAAAAAAAGAATTCTTGGGCATCAAGACAAAAAAGCTCCAGTAGCTGTAAGGGGTGAACCTATCAGTTGCAGTATTACTCCACAACCCACCCACCACAGGCTTAGGTGGACATCACTGGCTCTGGTTACACCACTGGACAGAGTAAAGCCCATGAAATTCTTAAGGAAAGAAATACAAACGAGATTTTAAAATCTAGGCAAACTCGTTAATTATAAAGCCAACAGCCAAAGTTCAAAGGTTTTGAACATATGCAAACATATAAAATCTTCTTCCCATGGGATCTTCTTGAGAAATTTACTAGAAGATAAACTGTAGTAATCCAATAGATGGCTAAAAAAATCAGAGTAAAAGGACTATAATGAATACCAACACTACTTATGCAACTAAGGCACTATGTCATTATGTGGCTATAATAAAATATAAGTAGTATAATAAATGATAAAACATATCAAAAAAAGATGAAAGTTGAAGGAAGAAAAACATGGAACATTACTCAGATCAAAAGATATTATTCAAAAATGACAAATCACAAAAGAATTAAGTAAATTATTTCATAATGCTAAAATCAGCTAGTAGAAATGGGAGAATCAAGAGGAAAAATATTAATTTTATTATTGCTCCTTAGAGGAGATTAATAAATAATCTTTAAATAAGTAAGAGAATTAAAGTTTTTTTCTATTTGTTGCAGTCATGACAACAGAAACATAAACCTTTCTAGTTAAAAGAACACAATGCTAAAAAGGCAGAACACATTGTGAATTCTTTTCCAAAACCTATAAGAAATATAATATAAAATAAAAGAATAGTATTCATACTAACCTTCTATGCTCTCTCATTATTTAAGAGAACCAAACTTACTTACTGAAAGGAAAAAAAAAAACCCTTCACATTTGAATTATAAAGCAGATTCCAGTCTACTCTGTGGGAAAGATATCACTATAGCTAAGTGAGAAAGTCTGAAAACAAAAGAATGGGTGTTGAGAAGGGGGAAAAAAGGAGGAAAGGAGGGGTGGAGAAAGAATGGAGAAGCAGCCAGGGAGGGAAGGAAGGAAAGAATGCTGTGGTCAAATTAGGCAAGACTGAACTCAGGACGAAAGAGCACTGAAGAAGTAATGAAGAAAAACTTTCTAATGCTGAATGATGTGAATCACAATAAAAATATGTTGACTATGAATATGTAGGTGTCATACAATACACATGTGTAAAGCACGTATTATAATATAAGAAAAATCAGATAGAAACATTATTACCTGACCCTCTTAAACCATGAAGAACAAGCAGATTTTTTTGTTTGTTTTTTTAGGTAGGCTCTACACCCAACATGGGGCTTGAACTCATGACCCTGAGGTCAAGAATCGCAGGCTCAGCCAGGAACCCCGAAGAAGCAGACTAAAAAACACCTATAAATATAAAAAATATAAGTAGGCTAATATGATTAATAAAATATTTAACTGTTACATATTGAATTCTCAGGTCACATCAGGGATTATAACTTGTCTTTAAGAAGGTGAGTTAAACAATAAGAATTTGGTCAAACAATAAAAATCCAGTCACAGATACCCCCCCCCCCAATTCTAATTCTGGAAAGAGTACAAACAACAGTTTCTGATCACAACACAACAAAATGAAAATTACTACCAAATCTGGGGTTAGGAAGCATCTAAAAATTTTAAGACTGTTCACACATATCTCTTCCATCAAAGAAAAAACAAAAGTTGAAATTGCAGAATATCTATGTAATAATAATAATGAATATAGTGAAAAGACTGTAAGTCACACTCTATATGGCTAAAACAGTTCGCATATTATAATTCACAGCCTTAAACAACATATCTATTAATAAATAAGAATGGAAACAAACTCACTGGCATCCAAAAATTAGAAAATATCATGAAACTAAACCTGAACAAAGCAGAAGGAATAAATTAACAAAGGCAGAAGAGAAATTAAAATTTGGAAAAAGGCAAAATGATAGAACTAATAAATAAGATCTGTTCTCTGGGGACAAAACATAAAATAGATAGTTGGGGAAACAAATCTAGGAGATAATAAACAAAGTACCAATATACAAAAGAAAAAATAATACAAAAGAAATGAACCAAAGAATATTAAGAAACTACTTCCTCCAATTTTATGCAAATAAAACATGGATGAAATGACTCATTCTTTAGGACAATATAATTTATATATAGCGAATCCAAATTAAAAAATAAAGAAAGAAAATTCAAAGACATCAATTACCACAGAAGAAAGTCATCAAGGAGCTACCATGCAAAAAGGTGGGCCAGTTCTAGATAGTTTGTTTCACAGATAAATTCTGTGTAACCTTTCACGAACAGATCATTTCTGTGCTATTCAAACTGTTCCAAAGTAAAAAAAATGTGCAATCATAGCCAAGAAAGTTAGATCATCAGTGAGGAATGTCTTTCCATACCTGATATACCTAATATGAAGCTACAGTCACCCTTTTTTTTTTTTTAAGATTTTATTCATTTATTTGACAGAGAGAACCACAGCAAGAGAGGGAACACAAGCAGGGGGAGTGAGAGAGGAAGAAGCAGGCTCTGCACAGAGCAGGGAGCCCAACGTGGGCCTTGATCCCAGGATTCCGGGACCGGGACCCTGGCAGAAGGCAGATGCCCAATGACTGAGCCACCCAGGCACCCCCATTTTTTAAAAAGGCACTGAAACATCCATGTGTGTATGCAACAGTTGGCACTAAAAAATCAATGGAGAAAGATGAGATAATCAAAATACACTGACTGTACCCATCTGAGTAAACTAAGGACACAGATCCTTTACCTAACATCATATATTAAAATGGACTCCAAAATTAGAATACGAAAGAGAAATTTATAAAAATTAACTTATTTATAAACATGTTGGAAGAAATAACCAAAAAAATGGTTTAACAATCTTTGGGTGGGAAAAGCCTTACTAAGTAAGCCCTACAAGCCATAAACAAAGGCAACATTTAACTCATAAATATTTGTAATTTCTTTTTTTTTTTTTAAGATTTTATTTATTTGACAGAGAGAAACATAGCCAGAGAGGGAACACAAGCAGGGGGACTGAGAGAGGGAGAAGCAGGCTTCCCGCCGAGCAGGGAGCCGGATGTGGGACTCGATCCCAGGTCTCCGGGACCATGACCTGAGCTGAAGGCAGTTGCTTAACCAACTGAGCCATCCAGGCACCCCTGTAATTTCTATAGTATAAAAGACTCCATACATAAAATTCAAGTGCAAGGCAAAGATTGAAAGTAAGTCTGTGCAACATACTTAAGAGAGAACTAATATCCAGAATATATAAAGAGTTCCTAAAAAGTAATAGAAAAAAAAACCCTCCCCCAAATGAACAAAGGGCAGATATGAGCATACAATTCATAAACAAATAAACATATTATACCATGGAATATAAAAACCTGAAAAGATATTCCTAGTAATAAGTGATAGGTGCATTAAATAAGGCATTTTTTTTTCTTCAGAATTGGACAAAAATTTAAGATGGATAATGTCAAGTGCTGGCACCAGTGTTAGGAAAAGAGTGATACTCTCAAGCACTGACAAAAGTAGGAAAAAGGGCAACAAACTTTAAGGAAGGAAATTCAGCAGCACCTATAAAAATCCTAGGAAGTGGGGCACTTGGGTGGCTCAGCCATTAAGCGTCTGCCGTCTGCTCAGGTCATGATCCTGGAGTCCCGGGATCGAGCCCCACATCAGGCTCCCTGCTCAGCACGAAGCCTGCTTCTCTCTCTCTCATTCCCCCTCTTTATGTTCCTTCTCTAGCTGTGTTTCTCTCCGTCAAAAAAATAAAATCTTACAAAAAAAAAAAAAAAATCCTAAGACGCGAGGAGTGCCTGGGTGGCTCAGTGAGTTAGGCATCGGCCTTCAGCTCAGATCATGATCCCAGGGTCCTAGGATTGAGCTGCTCATCAAGTCCTATGTTGAGCCCTGCACTGAGCTCAACAGGGAGTCTTCTCCCACTCCTTCTGCCCCTCAATCTGTTCATGCTCCCTCTTGTGTGCTTTCTCTTTCTCATATAAATGAATAAAATCTTAAAAAAAAAAAAAAGTTAAGAAGCCATATCCTTTGACATAACTACTCCTTTCCTTGTTCTCTACCAACAAAGTAGCATAAATATGTATGAAGGCACCTGGAAAAATGTTCACCGCATCATCCTTTACCAGAAAAAAAAATCAGAAGCAACTGACATATTGAAATGGTTGCATATTAATAAAATATATTGCATTCAAACTATGGAATACTAGGTAGCAACAGAGAGCACTAAGGTATGGATTAACAAAAACATTTGCAAAACCATACTGTTGAAATTCTTAAATTACGGAACAGTAACTTAGTATCACCCCATTTGTGTAAAAACAAAGAAAATACCTATACTTATATATATATATACACATTAAGTGTAGGTAAGCATGTTGAAAAAGACCTAGAAGAATTCATACCCAATTTTTAACAATCTGATCTCGAGAGGAAAGTGAAATTGAGGAGAGACATGATCATGAAGTGGTTATTTTCAATGTATTTATTTTTATAATTTTATATTAGTTACTATTCTGTAAAATTAAAATATAAAAAGCTGTAAGACTACTCAAGTAAAAGGTCAAGCACTTAGCAAGAGTAGTATGCCATGAGCTCTGACTGCTCAAATACTGACAATGGCTCCTAAAGAATCTTTACTGTACTCTTCACTTTTGAGCAGTCATCTCTGATATTGACATTTAATCTATTTTATGACCTCTTACCCATTTCTTTAAAATATATTGTTTTAAGAAGTACACATTACTTACACAACCAGTAAATATTGGAACTGTCTATGAGGTCATCTTGTATAACTTAGTACCCAGGAATTCTTTCTAAACTCCTCTGGCCAAATGATTGTTCAGAGCACCTTGGAAACCTCCAACTACAGAAAATAATAACCACTGTGTGCTGGTATCTTTGTATCTTTGTGCCCGTTGGGTTCCCAGCAGGCTATTACTTATTAGCTAAGTAAAGGAGGCTCTAGATTTTAGGGTGGTACTTTCTTCAGGTACAGATCTCCTCTCTGTGCTCTCTGCCCTCAAGCAAGTGAAAGCAACAAGCTTAATTTTAAAGAGGGAATAGTGAATAGCAGCCATAAAATATATTTCCACTACCAGACATACATACCATCTTGCGCATGTTCTACCTTCTGTCTTTCTAATTAAATTAGAAACTGCTCCCTTCCGTCTTCTAAAGACCATCCTTTTGTCTCTTGTGGCATGCTGAGTAATGCCCCTTAACACTACGAAAAAAGTCCACAGTCTAATCCCTGGAAGCTGTGTATGTTACCTTACATGGTAAAAAGAGTTTTGCAGATGTGATTAAGGGAAGATTATCCCAAGTTATCCAGGTGGCCCCAAAGTATTCATAAGGAATGTTATAAGAGGGGGGCAGGAGGGTCAGAGTCAGAGAAGGCTATGTGCCAGTGGAAACAGAGAGAAAGTGAAAGAGGATATAAATGTAGAAGCAGGGGTCAGAATGAGGAAGGATTAAGAGCCAAGGAAAGCGGGGGCTTTCTAGACACTGGACAAGGCAAGGAAATGGAGCCATCAGAAAGAATAGGGCCCTGCTGACACTTAGGCTTCAGATTTCTGAAACTGTAAGAGAATAAATACGTGTTGTTTGAAGCTACTAAATTGTTGTAATTTGTCACAGCAACAGTGAGAAAGTAATACATCCCTCTCTCCTTCCCAGCTTCTTAGGGGCCTTACTTTATATTCTCCTTTCTCTTTCAGTATTTAAGCTTTTCTCAACCAAATTCCTCAAACTGGCTTTTAAGCATACTGAAGTCCCTAGATCTGAAAACCTAAAATATCTATCTTTTCTATCTTTTCAACAAACTTCTCCAAATGTAATCTAAGTGCTCTACTCTGAAGGTCTTAATCCACCCTGTTGCCAATGATCCCCTTGAAGCTAAGGAAAATGGACATTTTTTATCCCACATTCTATTTACCCTTCAGTATCATGTAGACAGTTTTGGCTCACCTTTCCCTGTTGACTCTACTTTGGTCAGCTTATTCAAACCAAGATTTCAATTACCACACTCTAGGTAGATACTCTCTTATATCTCTTCCTCAGATATCTCTGTGAAGCAGCATACCCCTATATTTAATTGGTTATGTGATATCCCCATTAGAATGACTCAAATGCACCTTGAACTCAAAAAAATCCAAATCAAACTCCTGATGTCACTGTCTCCCACCCAAACCTGGTCCTATTCCAGTGTTTTCTTCAGCTAAGTGAATGGCATCACCATCCATCCAGGAGCACAAGGCAGAAATTTCATAGTAATTCTGACATGTCCCACTTTTCAGATCCTATATCTATTTTTTCACCAAGTCCTACTAATTTTACCTCCTAAATATCTTCAGAATCAATCTGTTTATTTTTATCTCTTATAACACATTCTAGGAATGAAGTGGAAACTTCTGATCTCCATGACCACTCACCTCCCCTTCCCCATGGTCACTGGAATAGCTAATAGGAAAATACAGAATTTTGAATGCTTATAAAAAGATTGCCTCTCCTTACAGTTTCACCATGATTATATGAGTCCCTCAAAACTAATTTCTTTATGCCCTTTCCCTGTTCCTGTTAGTCACTCCAGGCCCAGAACTGCTGGGTCATCCATTCTTGGGCCCCACATTCCCTGCTTAAGATATGTATATCACAAAAAAAAAAAAAAAAAAAAAGATATGTATATCACCTCCTCTCACCTCATCACCCACAGGTCCCCAACTACTGAAATCTTTTACTATGTCTCTGGATCTCCCAGTCAATCATGAAAAAAAATCTCACAAAATTCAACTACTTCTTTCAACTTCTCCTTCATTCTTACTGAACCCTGATTATCAAAGATCACTGTTCTATAGTTAATGGCCTTGGTTGGACCCACAGGCAGGCAAAAGTCTTCCTGTTCCTCACTGTTCTCTTTTAGACAGATCTCCCTTCTTTTCTAAATTTGCCAACTATTAAATATTTTTTTTCTTAAGATTTTATCTATCCATTTGACAGAGAGAGAGAGAGATCACAGGTAGGCAGAGAGGCAGGCAGAGAGAGAGGAGGAAGCAGGCTCCCCACCGAGCAGAGAACCTGATGTAGCCTCGACCCCAGGACCCTGGGATCTTAACCTAAGCAGAAGGCAGAGGCCTTAACCCACTGAGCCACCCAGACACCCGCCAACTATTAAATTTTTTATCATTAAACTATACCACCCACTATTCCTCCTCATAGCACTTATGTTTGGTCATCTGAGCTACTCTCATGAATGGATTAAGGCCATCCCATCAGATCAGAGAATAAAGTGAATATCCTCAGGGAGTATGTGACTTCATCTAGAATTGCTTCAGTTATCCATATACAATGTCCAACACTCGATAAGAAATCCACTGGCATCCAAAATAACAGAGGCAGTGTGGGGCAGGAAAAATATTTAGACATTGAAGTTAGCAGATATAGACTTTCAAAATAATTGCAACTACTGTGTTCAAGAACATAGAAGACAAAATGGGGAATTCATAAAAGAGCTCAAATCTACAAAAATGAATCAATAGATATTTTTAAAATTTTTAAACATTTATTTTAAAACATTGATATTTTAAAGTAGATTTTTTTTTAAGATATTATTTATTTGGGGGCGCCTGGGTGGCTCAGTTGGTTAAGCGACTGCCTTCGGCTCAGGACATGATCCTGGAGACCCTGGATCGAGTCCCACATCGGGCTCCCTGCTCGGCGGGAAGCCTGCTTCTCCCTCTCTCACTCCCCCTGCTTGTGTTCCCTCTCTGGCTGTGTTTCTCTCTGTCAAATAAATAAAATCTTAAAAAAAAAAAAAAAAAAAAAGATATTATTTATTTGACAGAGAGAAACACAGCCAGAAAGGGAACACAAGCAGGGGGAGTGAGAGAGGGAGAAGCAGGCTTACCGCCGAGCAGGGAGCCCGATGTGGGGCTCGATCCCAGGTCTCCGGGATCATGACCTGAGCTGAAGGCAGTCGCTTAACCAACTGAGCCACCCAGGCGCCCGTAAAACATTGATATTTTAAAAATATTATTGAAAACGATAAAAATGGAATTAAAACTCAAAATGGCCTTAATAGGTAGGATATTATAGCCAAAAAGATTAGGGAAGTGGAATATCTCAGTAAAAACTTTCAGACCAATAGAAGAGCAGAGTAGAAGGGAAAAAAGAACATATGTATATGTAAGGTATGTATGAGGCAAGAAAAAAATGTCATAATGGCAAGAGAAAGAACCAGAAAAAAAAATATTTGAAGAACTTTCTTCATTTGGTCAAGACACTCCAAAACTCGGAGGACAGCCATCAATTCAAAGAATTTAAGAAGCACTATGCACATTAAGCAGATAAATATCAGAAAACAATAATCATGCTCAAGGGGAGA
This sequence comes from Spilogale gracilis, assembly GCA_004023965.1. NCBI lineage: Eukaryota > Metazoa > Chordata > Mammalia > Carnivora > Mephitidae > Spilogale > Spilogale gracilis. The sequence continues at coordinate 43,004 of PITA01000009.1, forward strand.
TAAGGGAAAAAAATCTTAAAAGCAGCCTGGGGCAGGGGTGGGGTGGAGGGCAGAATCTTTGAAAATCCAATGACAAGACACACAAGCAGCTAATTTTTTAACAAAAATGATAGGAGTCAGAATACAATGACAAGACATCTATGAAATGTTAATAGAAAATAATGCCAGAAGTTAATATGCAGTAAAAATACCCTTCAAAATAAAGACATTTCTGGGCAAAGAAAATCAGAGATAATTTGTTACTAGCAGAATAGCATTAAAATAAATATAAAAGAGAATTCTTCAGGCAAAAAGAAATTGATTCCATATTCTTTTTTCTAATTACAGAATATAAGGAAGAGTAATGGAAAAGGTAAATATATCGGTAATATATATAATAATGAATTTTGAATAAACATATTAATGAACATAACAACATCTTATGAAATTTAAAATATGTGTATAATTAAAATATATGATGACATTCACACCAAGGATGAAAGGACAATAACGGAACTAAGTGATGGGAGTTGTGGCGCCAGGACCCCTTGGGAAAAGTCAAAGATACATGTTATAAAGTCAAGGACAGTCACCTAGGAACAATAAAATAGTGTAAAACTATTCATTAAAAATAGTAAAAATAGGGCGCCTGGGTGGCTCAGTTGGTTAAGCGACTGCCTTCGGCTCAGGTCATGATCCCGGAGACCCGGGATCGAGTCCCACATCAGGCTCCCTGCTTGGCAGGGGGCCTGCTTCTCTCTCTCTCCCTCCCCCTGCTTGTGTTCCCTCTCTGGCTGTGTTTCTCTCTGTCAAATAAATAAAATCTTAAAAAAAATTTTTTTTTCACAAAAATAGTAAAAATAGTTAAAACTATTAGTGTAAACTAACAGAGTGAAATAGTTAAATAATTTAAAAATACTTGATTAGTCCAAAAGAAGGCAGAAAAGGAAAAATAAGTAACATAAAATAGGTGGGAAAAATAGTGAAAGGGTACACAATCAACCATTTGCAGTTGCAAAACACTGTACTTCTTTACATTAAAGTTGAAATAATTTCTTCACAGATTTTTAATCATAAAAACATTCTAGGTAAGCTTTATGAAATAGTTTTTTTCTTATTTGAGGATGTCTCCTTCACTGGTGCTGAAAATCATACTTGTTTTGTCTTCCTGTGAATCTAACAAAATTAGTTGACCTCATTTGCACTTTGGCATTAAATCAAATTCTGTGTTAACATCCAGAGTTTAGAATGGATTACATTTAACTCAATTTATAAACTACAAAAGGTTTAACCCAATTTCAATTTCCATCATCTTTTTATTTTAAATGGAAAATTTTTATTTGGCCCAATAATAAAAGAGTTTTATTCTATTTTTATGATTGTGACATAGATATGCTCTGCAATGAAATGAAATAACATTTAGGAGACCAACACTGATACTAATGTTGTGATGTCAGGTTTAAAATTAATCCTTATTTTCTTAAAGACTTTGTTACCTACTCAAAAGCTTTGTTGAAAGATTGAAACCACCTGTACTTACTAGATGTGATGCTGCCTGATTCATGAATTGTTTAAATAAAGCCAATTAAGTCTTCAGCCAATTAATCAACAATGAAAGGTAAAACCATGGACTACTACATCTTTGAGTTATATTGAGATAAGCTGTATCTGAACCCTCTTAATGATGGTGTGACCTCAAGTAAGGAACTTGACTTCCCATGCTCAGTTTCCTTATTGTGATAGTACACAGAAATAATATGAATTATACATATTATCTGCTAGTATCATTATATATGTTGTTAATATTGTTGGTATTATGTCAGAAGACTTGAGTTTTCATCCCTTGTCCTCTACCAACTCTCGGAGCATCTACCCCTATCTGCAAAATACATTTTTACAAAATGGACTTCAAGTATTTTTCCATTTATAAGGGGGAAAAATTAATCCAAACTTGAAAACACCCTCTTCCTGAAAGAAATTAAAAGTTTTGTCTACTTGTCAGAGAGATGACAAGGATTAAATCCCTACAATTTAAAAGTCCTTTTCAGGAGACTTATGTATTTTTCTCTTATCATTACTGCAAAAATACAAAGGAATACATTGACTTGCCACAAATCAATGTCACAATGATGACTGACAACACAAAATTAAAGCTGCTCTTCTCCCAAATATAAATCATACCTAACAAACTGCCATATAATGTCTTGCCTATTCCTCTTCCTCATATCTATGAAGAAACTGCTAGTACCTTTGTAGAAGTTAAACACTTCCTTATAGGGAAAACTACAATAAAGAATAAGATATTTCACTACCTTCAATTTCATCAGTGGAGAGGAAGCAGAAGAGAGAACACATTTTGAACGAGACCTTAACTCTCAGCAGATTTATTACTCTTGATCCCGAGCAACAAGTCCATTTCTTTTCAAACTATTTCCACAGGCAAAATGTTAGATAGTATCAGAAATTTCATTAAAATGCACAATATTTTCAGTCACAGCTGTATGGTATTTGATTTTCATTTTTCTTCATATAAACACTTTAAAGTACAGGACTAAAAGCTAAGTATGTCCCAAATATCTGACGGTATTCCTGTTCCATTAGCAAAGTGCTTACAGCTATTGCTAAAAATCAAAAAGTGGTCATATGGAGAATATAAAAACTTCTAATCCAAATAGTCAACCGAGCACAATCTGGTCATCAGTCAGCTCCACTAAAATAAACAAAGCACTCCACATTTCCTTTGCTCCACGTAAAACAACAGCAAGGCATCCATTCGCTTACTCAGCCAACCATATTTACTGTGCCAAATTACAAATGAAGCACTGTTAGAACTTAGCAGATCACAGGTGAGCATGACCTAGCTCCCACCTAAAATCACTTCAATGCAGTGTGTTAGGTGTGCTCAGTCATTAGATTCGATTAGACGGGATGCATGAATCACGTGCATGGGGCCACCCAGAGAAACACAACAGGGAGTTACAGGGATTGGAGGAAGCTTTGTATAGGAAGAGGCTGTGGAGCTGGACCTTGAAAGGGAAGGACTTCATTGGAATCAACAGGTGCAGGGAGAAGAACCACACTCAATAGGACAGCATAACAGCATGGGCTAGATCTGGGAAACAGAGAAATATATTTTGATTAGACTGAAGGAATATATAGAAAATAGCAGGATACACAATTGGAAAGTTTCCTTGGAATCAGTCTTTTGGACAACTTGAACATTAAGTGTCAGAGTCTGATGTTAATTTTATAGACACTAGAATTCAATGAAGGTTTTTAAGGAGTGTGACAGGACCAGAGCTGCTCTTTTGGCAAGACTAATCTGGCAGCCATTCATCAGATGAACTTATATGGAAATACTGTAGGTCCCCTGTTTGCTTTTACAGACTTCTACCTTCTAACAGACTCCAAGTGTCACCTTGTATTTAACTTTCCAGCTCCCATTTCCATATTTACTTTGACTCTTCTCTTTGTGCTGACCTCTGCATTTGCCATATAACACGTGCTACAGTATTCAGAGAAACCTTCAGAAATAAGCCAGTGCTACCTTGAGGAAGACCAGAGTCATGTTCAATAACCTTCATGCTAAAAACAGCCCAGACATCAGTTTAAGAGCCAGAAGTCTATATTTAGTTTCAAGTGCCTTGATCAAAACGATAAGCTTAGAGGAGCAAGCCATCTGAAGGAGAAAGAATAATTACCATATTGGGTACAGGCCTCCTGGGGATTATAATTTCCACTTTATAATAATGCAATTGATGATCAAAGATGTTAGAGGTTAATTCGCTCAAAACCACAAGGCTGACATAATGCTTGGCAAAATTTGGACCCAGAAGGGGAAAACAGAAGAGAGAAAATAATGAAACACATAATGTTCTCTTAGCTGAATAAAAGACTGTAGGCTTGAGATTAAATGAGCCTACCAAGTCCAGAGCAAAACAGTGTATTTTTAAGACAATTTTTAACATATTTTAATGAAATATCATAATCCCAACAGTAAAAGAAAAACTGCAAAGCTTCCAGAGGGAAGATTAAAAAAATAATAATAATAAACAAAACAAAAAGTCTTACTTAGAAATAAAAAGGAACCAAATCAGCAATAAGCTTTTTATCTCCAAAACTAGATGCTGAGTGACAGTGGATTAGTATCTTTCAAGTTCTGAGATCAAAATTATTTTGAAACTGGAGTGCTATAACTGGCCAAATAATTAAGACTGAGGGTTAAGGGAAGACATCTTTAAAAATGGAGCCCCTTTCTCTAGTAATTATAAGTAAACACCTTTTCTCTTTGAGGCATGATACTTGGTATTCATTCTCTCAGGTGCACTACTCTGTTAAAGACAGTTTTCTCCATTAAAAAAGAAAGTTGTATTTTAGAGTTAAAAAAAAAAAAAATTCAGTTTACCAGAACACTGTATTCCCCAAACACGTTAACTCCAATATTTTTACAGATGAGGTATTTTTAATACTGGAATTGACACAATAATGTAATATTTTTTATATTACTAACTCTCATACTTCAGATGAACAGAAAACTTTGCTGACAATGAAAGGAATGAAGGAAGGAGGGAGTCAGCTGGACAGTCAATGAGTTGAAACTCTAATAAATACTCTGAGGCAAAGATCTTGACTCATTTTTATTTTCCCTAATTCAAAGTCTGCTAATGTTACCAATCAGAAACTGACATTTGGAATGATCTTCCAAAGCAAATTTTCATTTTGGATATCCAAACCCTTATAAAGAAAACTAACTGTAACATAAAAATTTTCTCATGGGAGTAAAAGTACTGCGTCACAGGGAGTGGCATGGAGTCCCTGTAGACAGCCTCAGGAGGTGAGCACTCCAAGGGTCTTCCCAAAATGCTATGTTTGTCACAGCTACTTCCAAGGGAAACATTCAGTTCCAATGACAGTCCCCACATTTGTGTGGGGCTTCACTCCTACTCATTCCGATCCTACCACCTTAGAACTGCAGTGGTTACCAAAATACTTCTTAACCAAATGAAATGGTCAGCTTCTCGTCAATTGCTAACAGATACATCTGTTTCCAACCTTCACAAATTCTCCACCAGTAAGAAGAGTGAGTTAAACCTCGAGCCACTTAAAACAAAAAATATACATATTATGCCATGTGGAAAAATGATGTCATTATTTAAATGATCCATTTACTGGTTTTATAAAGACAAGAAAACTACTGATAATGCCCAGCCAAGGGAAAGCAAGAAATGGAGAAATGTTGCCAACATACCTCATCTTAACAGCAGCATCCTTATGTTCTCTCATTAGACTCTCCTGAGCAGATTGAGTACAACTATTGAATTAAATAAAGGCCACAGAATTTTTCTACTCAAATCAACAGACCATCTGGTCTGCTATGCTGTTTCTGCCAGTGGTCACAGCAGAAACTTTGAGAAAGCAAATGTGGACATCATTATAGAGCCGTATGTAGGTGGAGAGAGAACAGTATTCTTAACTGTGATTGTGGGAGACTATGCGTTTTCCGACCACAAGTTCAAATATTGATGAGGAGTGACTATGTGATAATGATGCAGAAATAACAATTATACCAGAATAGACAGATGCAACAAATGGGTGGGATTCTTCAAAAGTAACTGTCTCAGAAGTTACTCAGGTAAATCTCATCATGTGACGCTTCATTCCCACTGTTTACAGCAAATCTGTGTTTTTATTTTCAACCACCTTTATTTTCCGTTTGACAGTTTATTAACAAATGAGAGACCGTTATTTTCTGGCATAAATGGGAGGAGTTGCAAGCTATTTAAGTAACACGGTTCTAAAGTCAAAGTAGGAGTTTTGAATATTCAGCTTGATGCACAGAAAGCTTTTTTGAGAAAAAAGATGGTTTCTGTTTAAACCCCTCAGATACCTTTATTAAAATTCCCAATTCAGAGAAATCATCCCAAAAATTTCCTTTGGATAGCATTCACTTAAAGGTACATATCAGGGGCGCCTGGGGGGCTCAGTCGTTAAGCGTCTACCCTTGGTTCAGGTCATGATCCCAGAGTCCCCAGATGGAGCCCTGCTCAGTGGGGAGCCTGCTTCTCCCTCTCTCACTCCCCCTGCTTGTGTTCCCTCTCTGGCTGTGTTTCTCGCTGTCAAATAAATAAAATATTCAAGGAAAAAAAAAAGTTGCATGCATCAGTTGCATGACCAAAACTGATGAGGTAGAAGCATACTCTGTTTGTTGAATGAACACATCATAGTACATAGAAGTCTTTCCTGGAATCAATGCATACATTTACAGACATTTGACAGGAGTTGGAATATAAGACTGCACTCAAATGCTATTTATAATGATTTGTGGTTATTGCTGTTTTTGCTTTCACAAAACTATCCTACTAGGGCGCATTTAGTTCAAATTATAGCTATAATAATACCTTGCCCTTGGAAAAAATACTATCCCAGTTAAAATATTCTACTTTGCAGTTCTACAGAAAATGTCACAGAAAGTTTTCAGACATCCTAGATCCTTATTTTAACAATGTTCCCATCCACAAATGATTTCATATTCTTCCTAGGGAATAGCAAAGTGCTCAAGTCCAGCAAGAAACTCAGAGACTCATTAACTTCAGAAATTTCCTAGTGCTCATGTCATTCTCTAGAATTGGCTTGAAACAACTTTTCACTCTTTCTTAAAATCAGATAGGCACAAGGAATTAAGATCCGTCACCAATGGGAATGCATAAAAGATGGTTATTAGTTCCCCAAGTACAAGTTAGTTGTTCCAAAACTACTGAGCAGTAATACCAGCACTAGACATGATGTTGCCTCCCGGTGAGCGGAATGTCACTGCACTCTTTCAGATACATCAATTCTGGAAGAAAATAAATTGCATGCCCTGAAGCCACAGCCAAAGGGCACTAAATCCAATAGTTTGGAGGGGGGGATAAGGCAACGAAACTATTACTGAGATCATAAACTGATGCAAATGACATTTAACGTATGCTCTACACACAGCACGGAGCACCTTATTGAAGGTCTGCACAGCAAGGCATGAAGACTAAACGTGTCTTTCCAGCAGTTTCACCTGAACATATGGCTGAAACTATCCTCTGCTTTGTAGAAGTCGTTTTACTTTTTAAAAAATTTCACAAACAAGATATAATAACATTCTTCACTACATCAAAAGAAAATATTAACTCCATTATTTGCTACTAAAAGTGCTCTAAATTCACAGCTGCACTGGTTCTATTCTAATCCACATTTGCAAAACTGCTCCTTGATTGATTTTGTGAACCACTCCATCGTATATGTAATAACATACCAATACTTGGCTGTATTATCAATTATGCCGCTTGTTAACCTAGTAAAATTATTTGGCCTGATGAATTTCTATCAGCCCTAATAAACTGCTTTCAGCTCTAACATTAACCTGATCAGAGATAATACATACACATTTCTGTGTATTTAATTGAGGGTTCTTCTCAAACCTAATGATTAACAAGATAATATGCCACTTAAAATTACTCGTCCCCACCAGTCTTCTGTGTAGAATGTAGACTTACTAAGACTAGGGATGGAGGAAGAATGCACAGGGAGATCATCCTGACATTTGCATCTCAAAGAGGTGCCTTCCAACCCCGGAAGTAAAAAGTTTTGACTAAAGTACTGCATTGAGACTATCTACAGAAGGACAGAAGTCTTGGAATGTTTCAGGACTAAAACAAACAAATGAAAGAACTAATCAATTAATTAATTAATTATAAATAAATAAACAAACAAATAAATAGAGCACCTGGGTAGCCCTGTTCGTAGAGCATCTGACTCTTCATTCCATGCAGGTCATGATCTCAAGGTTAGAAGAGCTGCTCCATGCTGGGCATAGAGCCTGCTTAAGATTCTCTCTCTTCCTCTACCTCTACACCCTCCCTCACCAAAATAAATACATAAAATGGAATAATTATTGCACCCCCCAACCCCAACATCAATAATAACCACATGCAGAGCTTTGGGCCCAAGATATCTTAAAAGTACTTATCTTCTTCAATAAAAGAAGATAAAAGGATATTCTGCCCAGGTCCAACTGGGTCCTGTAACACCCATCCTGTGATTTTGTTAATTTTCAGACAATCTGGTTATATGAAGGCCTAGTATCTTCCAATCTTCCATGTTATTGGTCTGAAGGACAGAGGTTTTCAAATGCCTCAGGGCACTTTAATTCCCTCCCTACCATTCCTCACTAATCCTCAGAAACTCCTTCCTGATTGCACTGCCTTCTCCAAAGCAGTATCTATTATTCTGGGCCACTGAGCTACATGCTTAATAAACTTGGCCCAGAGCCTGTGTTTCATAGGCTACTGATCTCAGTGAGGCCTTTGGGACCCAGTGCTGAACAAGCTAGCTCTCACTTGGAGGTCCTGCCTCTTGGGCACTGCCAACCTGGGATCCAAGCAGGTGGCTGGCAACAGCCACTAGGCACACTGTGTTCATTGGACCTTTCGTCTTCACAGTCTGTCACCCATGTACATAGCAACCTGCTAACAATCTGAGAAATTAAAGAGGGGGCCTGCATGCAGTGACACTGTACAAAATTAGAAAACATGAGTTCTATTCTTGCCTCTCTTCTACTTGATAAAGAATTATGGCCAAGTACCGGTAAGTAATTTAGTTCACTTGAGTCTCTGTCTCCACATTTGTAAAGCGAGAAAATAAATAATTAGTAGGAACACTTATGGCTAAGAGTTTACAATTCTATTTATTTTTTTTACAAAGATTTTATTTATTTGACAGAGAGAAACACAGCCAGAGAGGAAACACAAGCAAGGGGCGTGAGAGAGGGAGAAGCAGGCTTCCTGCCGAACAGGGAGCCCAATGTAGGACTTGATCCCAGAACCCTGGAATCATACACGACCTGAGCCGAAGGAAGACGCTTAATGACTGAGCCAGCCAGGTGCCCCTAAAAGTTTATAATTTTAGATCCTTGTACAGTATTTGACCAAAAATTTTTTAAATTCTCTTCAGATGCATTAAAAAGTTAGAAAAGGATGAGTTTCCCAAGATGTTAACAAGAGCTATTTCTAAGCAACAGGATTCTGCTTTTAGTTTTTGTTTAGTGGTTTCAGCTCTCTATCTTTTGTTTGCACATAATTTCTAGTTTTCCATAATATTTATTTTTTAAAGTATAGTTTTTAAGATTTTTTTAAATTTTATTTATTTATTTAAGAGACTATGAGAGGGGAGAAGGTTTGAGGGAGAAGCAGAGTCCCCGCAGAGTTGGGAGCCCGATGCCAGACTCAATCCTGGGACCCCGGGACCATGACCTGAGCCGAAGGCAGTGGCCCAACCAACTGAGGCATTCAGGTGCCCCTAAATTTTATTTATTTATTTGAGAGAGAGTGTGCCAGAGCAGTGCGGGGGGGGGGGCGGGGGGGGAAGCGACTTCCTGCTGAGCAGGGCCAGTGGGCTCCTGAGGGCAGATGCTTAACCAACTGAGCCACCCAGGCATTCCATAGTTTTCCATAATATTTAGTAGTTCATTTAAACACATTATTTAAATGCAAACATTTATTTAAATTTGAAATATAAAATAATATTTATTATTTTCCAACTAAAAATATAAGATCACTCAAGCAGGATTCTTCTAAATCACTGAACTTTTTTGTATTATGTGTTTTAGTAGTAAACAATTTTGCATAATTGTTTTTGTAATATGCAGTTATAGATGCTTGGAAAATAATTCCCTTGAAAGCATCATCCTCATTTTGAATCACTGAATACATATTCATTGCTGAATATAGAGATAAGGCAAAAGTCATAGAAACCTTTTAATAGTCCCAAGTCTATCAAAACTTTTCCAGATGTGTACAGACATGTATTCTCTTTCGAAAGTGACAGAACTTTCTGATGCAAACTTTGTGAGTCACTACAGATCTTTGGGGAGGCATATGGCAAGACTAACTCTCTTCTCTCCGCTTACTTTGTAAGGGCTTTGTATGTGGTTGAGCACCGTGCTCTATGACCTTTTTTTCTTTTTTTTCCATCTGCAGAAACAGTCCTCAGTTTATGAAAGTTGTCCTAAACTCCCAACTCTTTTTTCTTTTTCCCTTTCAGCATCACACTGCTTCTCTCATAGCATCTCAACTCTGCCTCCACACTCCTTCTTGATCTGTTATTCTCCAGTTATTTGCATTTCTTGGTAAAAAGTCTTCAGTTTCACAGAAGTGTCATGGCAACTGTGCAAGAACCAATTCTAAATCATAAACTGATACAAATCACTTTATGTTATATAGTAGTCTGTTCCTTTAAAGTACTTTTATGTAAAGCTATCCAGAGAAACAATTAAGCCAAGAAGCAAATAGGGCATGCATGTGTACATATAGATACACAACTATGTATAACTACATATCCAACAATACATAGTTATTAATATTTACATAAATGAATACAGGGCAATATATAAAAGACACTGATAAAAGTAGATCCCTGTAGGGACTGGGAGGAGACATCATAATACAATGGATTCAAGAATGGGAGTAAGACTTCTCAATGAATAACCTTAATATATTTTTATATTGTGAACTGCATGTTTTATCTACTTAAGAGGATAAAATTACAAATCAAGGGGCACCTGGGTGCCTCAGTTGGTTAAGCATCTGCCTTCAGTTCAGGTCATGATCCCAGGGTCCTGGGATCAAGTTCCGCATCAGGCTCCTTGCTTAGCAGGGAGCCTGCTTCTCCTTCTGCCTGCTGCTCCCCCTGCTTGTACTCTCTCTATTTCTCTGGCAAATAAATAAAATCTTTTTTAAAAGGGTATAAATTAAATAAATAAATGAACTAATAAATGTGTTTCCAATGTATTTAAAGCCTCAACTATAGATAGTGCACTCTCTCTTCCTTTTCAAATCCCCCCCAAACAAGAACAACAAACACAAACACTAAGGCCATCCACAAAAAGACTATGAAGCAAATTTAACCATGAACTTTAATATATAAAAACATAAAATAGGAGAATGGAGGGAGGTCAAACTTGAGGGCAGAAACAATGATAAGCAATCCAATATGTCCTGCAAACCCTGAAATACTCAGAAATTAGAAATAGAAGCCATGTACACAGGAGGTTTCATTAGATATTTTTTTTAAAAAATAGGTCATGGCCTATAAGTCTGTATCAAGGGCCTTTATTCCTCCCTTCAAGATATGGAGAGGACACAGCAGGCAAAGGCAGTGTTGTCGGAAGGCAGATCACTGAAGCCCTCATCAGTAACAGTAAAGAGCTTAGGCTCTGTTTTGTAAGTAGTGGACAGTCATCCAAGAATTAACACAGAAGAACGTCATGTTTGGATTTAGACTGTTATAACACTAACACAACAAAAAAAGAAGGGTATGACCTGGGAGACCAGCGGATGTCATTGAGAGACTACTGCAATTGTACAGAATAAGATCATGAGTCTAAGAAGAATAAGCTGAGCAGAAAATTAAAATAAAAGCTGCATTCTAGATTTGATACCCACATATAAACTTCCAACTGGCAGTATACTTAGGTACTCCACTCCTTTCACGATTACAAATAAATTTTTCCCAAACATGAGTGATTAAACTATAATAGGGTGCAGTAACACTTACAATAAAATCTGTAATATTAATAAGTTTTAGTAAAGCAATAGTGTTGTTTCATCTTTCAAAACATTGAGTTTCAACAGAGACTTTGGACACAGAAACAAACTGAGGGACTTGGAGGGAGGGGGGTGGAGGGATGGGAGAGCTGCTTGGTGGTGGGTACTGGGGACACCTAAAGCATGGAACACTGGGTGAGGGGAATGGGGAATGAATCCTGAAACACTGGGAAAAAAAATTTTAGTAACAATAAAAAAAAAAAAAACAAACATTGAGTTTCTGGGGTGCCCGGGTGGCTCAGTTGGTTAAGCCTCTGCCTTCGGTTCAGGTCATGATCTCAGGGTCCTGGAATCAAGGCCTGCATAGGGCTCTCTACTCAGCAGGGAGCCTGCTTCCTCCTCTCTTTCTGCCTGCTTCTCTGCCTACTTGTGATCTCTCTCTTTGTCAAAAAAGAAAAAAAAAGGGGCACCTGGGTGGCTCAGTTGGTTAAGCGACTGCCTTCGGCTCGGGTCATGATCCCGGAGACCCGGGATCGAGCCCCACATCGGGCTCCCTGCTCAGCGGGAAGCCTGCTTCTCCCTCTCTCGCTCCCCCTGCTTGTGTTCCCTCTCTTGCTGTGTTTCTCTCTGTCAAATAAATAAAAAAAACTTAAAAAAAAAAGAAAAAAAAGTCTTTAAATAAAAAGAACAAAAAAATTGAGTTTCTAATGAATTTGTGCCCCAACAAAAGTTTGAAGAATCCTGAACCCCAATATAAAGGAGGTAACTAATACCCCTCAAATGATTAAATGCCAGCTTTCTTTATGGGGGGGAGGAACAAAAAAACAAAACAAAACAAAACAAAATGACTGAGAATTAACCAAGATCCTTAATAAAAGTTTCCTTGCACATTATTCTAGGTTTCTCTTAAAATTATTATTTGGAATTCTCTCATTGCATATTTTCCTTCTTGATTACTTGAGGAATTATTTAAAGTACATTTGGTCTAGGAAGATAAAAATAGCAAATAGTTTAGAATGGTTAGAGCAAAAAACTGATAAATACACAAAGATAACATTTGGTGGAATAATATGTTCTTCAAGTTGAGACTTTCTGGCATCTTATTTTTACACTTTCAAATCAAGCTCAAGGAAACATAAAACACAAAAATTACCTTGAACTTTCAGCACAATTTTTGTCTTATCCTGAGGAAAGCTGGAACTGTCACAGTGCAAATTATTATGCTTGAGTAAAGAACTAGAGTTCACTCATCATCAAAAACACTGCTAAAGAAAAATGTTTCCTAGATTTAGTCTTTAATCCTCGAAATACACTCTAACCTTCATTAACTTAATCTTTTTTTTTTTTAAGATTTTATTTATTTGACAGAGAGAAACACAGCTAGAGAGGGAGCACAAGCAGGAGGAATGGGAGAGGGAGAAGCAGGCTTCCCGTTGAGCTGGGAGCCCAATGTGGGGCTCGATCCAGGGTCTCCAGGATCGTGACCTGAGTGGAAGGCAGTCGCTTAACCAACTGAGCCACCCAAGCGCCCCCATTTCTATTCTCTTAACAAATGTTCATTCATAACAACCTGGAAGGTCAGATTTTGACTTAGAAATATCAATCCGACGTGTTCTCTGTCAATATGATTGGGAGAGACTGCCCTTGATTGCTAGCTCCAGATATCCCCCTTATTATTGAGTTAACTACACCACATCTATGGCTTTATAGAACTCCTCTGTTTGGTAGTATCATAATAAGAAAACCAAACACTATTGTCAGAACATCAGTGAAAGTGAAAAATACAGATATAAGAGAAAGCCAAAAGCAAAATTTGACCCTAAATTATCACATATACTTGCATTAAACACACAGGCTAGAAATGCAGACAGTATGCATACATTCATGGGTTTTTTAAATAATCTTTATCAGTGTATTTCAACCTCTTTCATAGTACTGATACATAATCATAGAGGTCATAACTGTGATCTTTAATTTTTATTCATTTACACAATAAATATTGCTAAGTGGGTGCCTGGGTGTCTCAGTGGGTTAAAGCCTCTGCTTTTGGCTCAGGTCATGATCTCAGGGTCCTGGGATTGAGGCCCGCTTCAGGCTCTCTGCTGAGCAGGGAGCTTGCTTCCTCCTCTCTTTCTGCCTGCCTCTCTGCCTGCCTGTACACTCTCTGTCAAATAAATAAATAAAATCTTAAAAAAAAATAAATATTGCTAAGTATTTCAAAATTATGTGAAAAAGGATTATAGAGAAAAATTATCTATAGTCCTTCCTACCAAGGGTTTACAATCTAAAAGTACCCATAACTTGTCTTAGCTACAAAAGCAATAAAAGTGTCACTCACTTTCCCTGAATTTAAAAATAAAAGGATTTAATTAACTATACTAACTAACAATTCCCAGGCATAAAAGAAGTTAGGTTTATTTTAAAAGAAATAAGACATTGGGTAGAGAGGAAGGATTGAAGGGTGGGTGGGTATATGGATAGAAAGAAGAAAGGACAGAAGGAAGGAAGGAAGGAAGGAAGGAAGGAAGGAAGGAAGGAAGGAGAGAGAAGGAAAGAGAGATTACAAGAGAAAGGAAAAGAAAAGAAAATTAAATAAAAGAAAATTAAATAGGAGCACATGGGTGGCTCAATTGGTTGAGCATTCGACTCTTGGTTTTGACTTGGGTCATCGTCTCAGGGTCGTGGGATTGGGCCCCATGTCAGGCTCTGCACTGGGCCTGAGCCTGTTTGGTATTCTCTCTCTCCCTTTCCCTCTCTACCTACACCTCCCCAACCTGCCTCACATGAACACATGTGCTTTCTCTCTCTAAAAAAAAAAAAAAGAAAGAAAGAAAATTAGAGAAAATCTGTTTCATCTTTAGAAACAGGAACATATAGGAAAATGGAAAGATTTCATTTTGTTGTCTAGTAAATTTAAGAATACCTTGAAAGGAGGAAGCTAATGAGAAGGATAAAAATGAAAGCAAGTACATACTAGTCTCTAGGATACTTGGAAGAAAAAGGGGCAGAGAAAACTGCAGGAGTTGATCTGAACTAAGAAATTTAACCAACAATAAGTCCTGAGCCACACTCTCTTTCTTTCTCTCATCACCAAGTACAGCACTCTCCAGCTGCATGGAGGCTCCAGAACCTTCTCTCCTTCATCCTTAGTCATAAGGAGACATCTGCCACCAGTGGGTGCTAAGACCAAGGTAAGTGCTCACTCCCACTGTTCACAGAACCAGTTCCTCTGCCAAAGACAAGTGAAGAGGGAGGTTGGACTGATGAGTTCATAGATGCTAAGCTGGTATTTAGAAAGCATTTTCCCATAGAAAAGTGATAAATAAAGTGATTACTTAAACATCAGGCACATTATAGATTAAAGTAAATTTTTGAAATCATCGATCCTATGGAAAAATGCATTCAAAACTTCTGAAGTCACCAATGAATTTTTGAAATACAAATTTCATGACTTGAGATTGCCTGTATAGGAAGTGAGCATTCATCATTTGTGTGCATGCTTATTTTTCTAGTATTATTTATTATATTTGAATATTAAGTAAAACATACACTTATACTAGAATGCAACTTTTTGTTATAGCAGTTAAGTAATAAAAAAAATAGTTGGGTTGAGTATTTCTGGAAGAAATACTGTCTTGGGGTCAGGTCGTTTTTGAGTTTGCAAAAATTCTTTCATCATGGTGGTAGTTCTTTAGATGATCTCAGGGCTGTAGCTATAGGTCTTTACTTATCAGTTTTGAAGTACAAAATTAATGATCTTATAGAGTCCTCCAGAGGCAAGAGCAACAAAGACAGATTAGAATACTGACTGTGACCATAACTGTTTGTCTGGATGACCCTGAAGTGAAAATGCCACTTCCCCTCTCAGGAATGCAGTTTTTCCCTACAAAGGGAATGGTTAAATAAGATATCCTCCAAGGTTCCTTCCAGTTGTCACCATCTATTCTCTCAGGACACAGTGACTTAAAACGGCAACACTTTTACTGTATCTCATGCTTTTTGTGGATCAGGAGGGCAGATTAGCTAAGTAATTCTTCAGTTCTACATGGTCTCAAGGGATTCAGCTGGTGGACGGACTAGTCTGGAAGACCAAGACTGCCTCGCTCTCACGTCCAGCATCTTGGCCGGGAGGGCTAAACAGATGGGCTTAACTGCGACTACTGGTCACAGACATTCTACACGGCCTCTCAATAGTCATACAAGGCTCACTTAAGAAAGCTCAGGTTTCTTAAGACAGCATTCCAGGAAACAGGAAGCTGTGGAAGCTGCCAGTCTGTTGAAGCTTTGGACCAGGAACGGTCACAGTGTCACCTCCATTATATTACAAGTCAAAGAACCAAATCCCTCCAAGATTCTGAGGACAAGAGAGGAATGTGAGGCATAGCAAAGAATCTATATCCCTCTTTAATCCATCATAGACTGTATCTAGGAATTGATACCAGCAAGGATACTTCTTGTTTGGTCCATTTTTTCACAGTATACACTGAGGAGATAAAAAACAGTCTCTGCCTTCAAAAATAAGTTCACCATTTGACAAAAGTAAACGCAAAGATGCATTCTATTTTTGCTTCACTTAATTCAATTTGATTTATTCTATTGTTACTCATAGAGCATTAATTGATAAAAGCAAGTATGGAAAAATGCCATATAAAAAAAGAACACCAAATTGAAAACAAAAGCATCTATATATGCAAATAATCTGCAAAGAAAGAGAAAAAAGTTCTAGGATATGGGACTCCTTTCCAATTTTTAATGCTATAATATGGACTGAATGACATATATCTTCAATTCCTAGGAAAAATATTACAGAACTTTATTCAACAAACAATCTGTAGGAGACATCTGTCAATTTTAGTTTTACCATCAACTAACTCTTTAGCATACCAGACTCTTAATTCTTACAACTAAAAATGAAAACCCAACTTATCAGAGATACGAGCTACAGCCATTGTTCATATCATAATATGAAAATGTGAAAAGAAATAATTATTTAAATACTTAATTAAAATATTTTTCTTCAAGTAATTAACTTATAAAAACTTCCAATCATATGGTCCCCTCTAAAACAGATCATTTGTTTCAACAAATGATACTTCTCTAATAATCTAAATGAAAATAAATTAACAATGCAAGCCGGAATACTGCATACTAAAACAATCAGGTGACAGGTAGGTTCTTTGGGTCATCTAAAGCATGCACCCTCTGCTGTCTGTATTTGGAACTAATCACAGACAAAAACATATTTCAAGAGCGCCCCCGAGTGTGGTCTACTTCAACAGCCACTTCTGCATTCATAGAGCCCTGACAATTCCCATTGCCATGGAGGTTTTTTAATCAGACAAATAGATCTTAAAAAAAAAAAAAAATTTTTTTAGTATCGTTGACAACACTGCATTAGTTTCACCTGTATAACATAGTGTCTCAACATCTTTATACATTATGCTACACTCCCTTTGGCAATCATTCATTTGTTCTGTGTTTATAGTTCTGATTCTGCTTTTTGTTTGTTTATTCGTTCGTTTTGTTTTTTAGATCCTATATATGCGTAAAAATGCATAGCATTTGTCTTTCGCAGTCTGACTTATTTCACTTAGCATAAGACCCTCTAGGTCTATCCATATTGTCACTAATAGCAAGATCTCATCCTATTTTATGGCTATGTAAATATTCCACTATATATGTAAACCACATCTTCCTTATCTATTCATCTATTGATCGACATTTAAGTTACTTCCTTATCTCGGCTATTCTAAATAATGCTACAATGAACACAGGGTGCTTATATTCTTTCAAATTAGAAATACTCTATTTCTAAAGGTCACTCAAATTAGATTCAAGCAAAAGCTGAATCCAGCCCAATCCAGGACTATAGAAACAGACTCCCCAGGGATGGGGCTCAGGAACCTGCACTTATATCAATATTCTAGGTATGTGTCATGCCTGCTAAAGTCTGAGAATTGCCACCCTAAAGCATTATACATATAAAATTTTTTTTCTAAGGTTAAAGGGTAATCATATTGCTATGTGAAGGATTGCTAAATTCTTTTCAATAAATGGAATTTAATTCAATCTCTAAATATTTGAAGCATTTTTAAAATCTCATATGCTATAAATCAGTGGTCTCTGTCCTGATATTTACAGCCTTACATTTACTCTGATGATACGTGTCTCCCTCGGTCATGGGGACCTTGTAATGGCAGGACAGGTCTGCTTCCCTATCTCTGCAGGTGACCCGGGTTCTGTCCAAGCAGGAAAGAAGGTTGAGAAAATACTTTCGTCTCTACTTCATCGACTTTGTCCAATTGTTCTCTAGGCCACAAGGGAGGGTTTTTACTAACTTAAATCTCAATTAAATCCAAGGCAAATGTCTGTCAATAAAAATTAATTTAACACCCCAGAGCACATCTGAACTCTTTCAGTCAGAATATGTCCTGATTTGAGAATGATCCAGCTTCCCTGGTAGTTTAAAAAAAAAAAAATTCAAAATCCTACAAATTAAAAAAAAAATAAGGGTTTCTGACATTTCCTGAAACAATAATAAAAGGGATTTCTGATATTTTCTGAAAGCAACATACCAATACCACAAGAAAAACACTTGAGGTAAAGGAAGATCTGAATATATTAAAGTTGGGTTTCACATGTAGTTGAAAAGACAACTCTTTCCTACCATCACAGACCATGTTTCATTGCATAAAAGCTCTGGTCATCGAAAATACAAAGGAGGTATTTTATATGCAGTTGTTAAACAGAATGCTACCTATCAATTTTGTGTTAGGTACTCAGAGCTAGAACTGAAATCTGAAGATCTGGGTTCAAGTCCCAGCTCTGTCATGCAATACAGTATGATTTCACTCTTATCTTTGACCCTATCTCTTCATCTATAAAAGTGAATAAGAATAATTCATATACCAACAACAACCACACATTAAAAGGATAACAATTATAACATGTTTGAAAGTACCTTACAAATTGTATCCTCACTAATACAAAGGAAGGATATATGCACCCTTAGAAACCAGTGTAAGAGAAGAGAAATCAGACTGCTCTACAACTGCACAGACCTCCACAATCCATGATACAGTCTGCCTAGTTTTGATGAATCATTTTTCTCAAAGAAGGAAAAAGTATTTTTATATTTAAATTTTTTGTGATTACTAAGCTAATCAACTCCAAGCTAATGTTGACTGAAAGGAAACTTCACAATAATTTAAACTAGTTCTGTTCCATCAGGCACATTATTATGCCACATAAAGAGTAATAATGTCTCAGTGGGACACCTGGGTGGCTAAGCGTCTGTCTTTGGCTCAGGTAATGATCCCAGGGTCCTGGAATCAAGTCCCACGTTGGGCACCCTGTTTAGCGGGCAGTCTGCTTCTCTCTCTGCCTTCCACGCCCCCTGCTTGTGTTCACTCTCTCTCTGCAAATAAATAGATAAAATCTTAAAAAAAAAAAATGAGAGTGATGTCTCAGCAATGTCTACCTCTATACCCTTTAATACTACTCATAGTGTGGGACTGGTCTATTAAAAACATTTCTTTTTTTGTTTCCAAAAAAAATTTTTTTTTATTTGACAGAGAGAAACACAGCTAGAGAGGGAACACAAGCAGCAGGGGAAGTGAGAGAGGGAGAAGCAAGCTTCCCACCAAGCAGGGAGCCCGATGCAGGACTCGATCCCGGGGCTCCAGGATCATAACCTGAGCCGAAGGCAGACGCTTAATGACTGAGCCACCCAGGTGCCCCTCCAAACTGTTTTTTGAATGTAAAAAAAAAAAAAGGAAAGAAGGAAGGAAGGAAGAAGGGATTAATAAGAATCTCTAAATCTTACCGATATAGGCCAGTCTCTGTTTAGATCCTGCCTCTGTCACTTCCCAGCTATGTAATTTTGATCAAAAAATACACTATTTCTTAAACCTAGATGTCCTCCACTTTAAGATGGATGTGATGGTAGTGTCTACCTCATTGATATATTGGAAAAAGGGGATATTATAAAACTTATTATCTTCTTCACACAGCACCTGGTGCATTGTAAGAACTGAATAACCATTACTGATAATAGTAATAATCGCCAAGTTACTCTTATTTATGTAAGCCTCTATACCAATAGATCAAAGGAATATCTAGAACTGAAGATGTATTGATGTCTAAAAAATAACTGAGATATGCCTCATAATGCTGCTGATAGACAAGATGGAGTAAGACCAGTACGAACACATAATTATACAAAGTTGACCTTTAAACAATGCAGGAGTTAGAAACACCAACCCCCCCAAACAGTTGAAAATGCACATATAACTTTTGACTCCCCAAAAACTTAATTACTAGTACCCTACTGTTAACCAAAAGCTTTACCTGTAACATTAATAGTTGATGAGCATGTATTTTAGATGTTATATGTATTATGTACTGTATTATCACTCTAAACTAAGCTAGAGAAAAGAAAATATTATTAAGAATATAATAATAAAAGTCAGATAAAATATGCTTACAGTATTATCAAAAGAAATCCTTGGATAAGTGGACCCACATAGTTCAAATCCATGTTGTTCAAGGGACAAATGTGAACACAATGACTAGTACAAAGAAGACACTCAATAAATATTGGCTGAATGGATTAGCAATTATGCTGAGAGAACTTAGTGTTGACTAATCCACCAGCACCACCCTTAAGGGCAGGCTAACAGGGCAAGCTTTGTCTTTCTTTCCTGAATGAAGACATTAATGTCATTTATT
Organism: Spilogale gracilis; assembly: GCA_004023965.1. NCBI lineage: Eukaryota > Metazoa > Chordata > Mammalia > Carnivora > Mephitidae > Spilogale > Spilogale gracilis. The sequence continues at coordinate 63,286 of PITA01000009.1, forward strand.
CCTATGTGCATATGAAACAAAGCTGGGAGGTACAATTACTGTAATAAAAGAATACAATTTAATAATATCCTGACATGTTGGGAGAATGGATCAAAATTAAGATTTAAATAGGGAAACATAAAATTCTACAAAAAAAAGTAAGCAATTAAATTTTATTCTAACAAATTATACATAACCCTGGCTTTCATGCAGTTCATAAGAAGGCATTTATATAGGGATTTTATTGATCAACAAAATAAACTAAAATGCTCAAGGAGACTAGCTGGATGGTCACTTATCAGATATTTTAGAAACGAATTCTACTTTGGGTACAAGTGTCACTATCTAAACCATCTGTTGATTCAGCAAGTATTTACAGAGGACTTAAGATGTGCCACGTACAGTTTTAATGTCTGGAAATGCATTGGTGTCTAAGGCAGACTTGGCTCTTGCTACCTCTAGAGAGCTTCCTGGAGAGCAGAACACTGGTAAGCAAACAGACTGACAATGGAACAGAAGTGACCTGGTAGATTATCTCAAAGCAGGACACCTAATGCAGAATGGAAAAAGTCAAGAGTTGTTTTTCCAAGAGGGCTTTGTAACCAATCAGATGAAGAGAGAGGGGAATAGTAAGGAAACTAAGAAGAACTAAGACTTTTTATTTCTGTTATGGGTAGAGTATGCTGCTCCGGAAGAAAGGAGACATAGAAGGAACAAGCTAAAAAGCACAAGCTTTAATTCAGTTTGGAATATGCAGAGTTTGAGGTGTCAATGGATTGTGTAAATGAAGACATCCAGCAGGTAACCCAGGATAACTGGTCTAGACTTCTACATATATTGTTGTTGAGGCCATGGGAGTAGGTGAGATCACCTGAGCTATAAAAGGAAACTAATATGAAAACAAAAAGTTCCAGGATAAGACACTAAGGAAACTAACATTGAGATCCTACAAGGGAGGCCTATAAGAGATAGAAGTCAAGAAAGTGTTTCAAGAAGGGAAGAATAGTTCAGAATGACCCAAACTTCTGACGTATCAAAATAAGCACAGAAGTAGGTCTTCAGAGACTTTGGTGAGAGCCACTTCCTGCTAAGCAGCAGGAAAGCAAAGTGGAAAAAACACGTCAAATGGTTAACAACCCAATAGTCTCAACAGTAAATGATGCAGGTATTAATAAAATCAGAGAAGCTTTGGAGAGAAAGAATTTTGATTAGAAAAAGCAGGGAAGGAAAGAGAGTTGATAACCAATCATCTAAGGATTACAAAAAGCCACTTCCCATAACACTGAAAACAACACTAGTGTTTCTTAAAATTTTCCACCAGAAATAATGAAAATGCAAAACGAAGTAACTTACATAGCCATTGCCATCTCCGGGTACGCAATGATGTTAAGGTATTAAATTTGTTCTTAAAAGTCGATGTAGATTGTGCATTCTGCTCATAAAAACAGGAGTGTTTATTTTAATATAAAAATATTTTCCCCTATTTTCAATTAAAATGATTGTTCCAGGAAGGTGTTCCAGGTTTATCATGCGATGTCCCATATGGCTCTCCCACAATCCTCACACACCCCATATGCATACACGCATCATATACTCCCACTTTGAGGAATATGGAGGAGGTGCTTCATTCCACAAGAGTGACATCCTCTGGCAATCTCTGTAGAAAGCATTTGCCAGAACCCAAGTCCCATGAATGGCTACAGAACCTGTAAACACTTCTTCCTTTCATTTTTCTTAAAAATACTCCCTTCAACCTTCAAAGTATGTTTCAGACATCATGGAATCTGATGGCTACAACGATGTTTGAGGGACCTGAATTATATACCCTCTTCATCTTCCTTAACTAACAAGTCATCATCTGTCAAATACTTTGTACAAGGAGGTTGACCAGATGTCTTCAAATATTTAGTCACTTTTCTCTAAAACTTTCCCATATATTCCCAATGTGCAGACGTGGTTTTGTAAAAAGGCTCTTATGCCTTTGGGACAAAGGCACGTTCAGCCTAAATGAGGTCATTAAAACAAAACATCAAGTTCCCAGTGCCCTGAGATTCCAAGCCAATGACCTACAGAGTGTTCCAGCTGATCTTAATTTCTCTGGCACAGCACAGTAAGAGTACTGTAATATAATGCAAAATGTCTCTAAAGAGAAACTAGATACTGGTTCAAGTCTTGCCAGCACACAGTTAAATAATACCAAAGTACTCCTTTCTTCTGAATACTGGGCTTCACATGTGTATGTCACCTTTCCCAAGAATGAGAGTAATCTTCCACTATGAATTGGGTTGATTGAAAAGCTTTTATTGGATTCAGCCCCATAAAGTATACATGGTTTTTAACTGGCACACACAGGCTGGTAAGACTGAAAACGCCCACAAGGGGACCAAAGAGACAAAGAACAGAACTTATTCTGAGTAAGGGTAATCCCAATTTAGAATGTGCTAATACTGGTAAATCAATACTCAAACATTTATCCTGACTCAGATCTCTTTAACATCTAACAATATCGGACCCCTCCCAGTAACTAAACTAAAGTTCACTTTTCTAAGTTTTCTTGCAAACTCTTTATCCTTTATATTAAATTATCAGTACATTCCCAAATATTCCCTCATTCTTTCACTTAATAATAACCACTTCTTCTGCTCCTCCCCTGCTCATTAGTTCATTAATTTATTTTTTGATTCAGCAAAATTTACTGATGGCCTATTAAATGCCAGGCATTGCTCGATCTGCTGGAGATTGAGTAGTATATAAGACCAAGTTCATGCCCTTACAGGGTTTATGTTCTAGTGGGAAAAGACAGAGAATAAACACATGTATATGTGAACATATAATATGTCAGATGATATGTACCAGAGAGAAAAATTAAGCGGGATAAGGGACAAAAGAGAGTGCAGAAGTGGTAGAAAGCAATGCTGATCTTCAAATTCCATGTGAGCAAAAATTCATCTGTAATGATCCATCATCCAATAAATCAATTAGGGTCTCTAATAACATAACTGAAAGCAATGAATTGGAAACCATCTGCGTTGAAAAGATTTGTTACCAGTCAGATTCATTTGCTTCCTCAATTTCTGGATAGTTTATCAATGAGGCTTTGCCATTAATGATATGTTACTCTCTCACTTAAATACAGTTTGTTTGAACTAATACACTCAGAAAAACTGGGGGATAAATTGTTAATTTTATCACACCTTGCCAAACCAACATAAAACTGAGGCTTTTGTATTTTCTTCCCAATTTTTAAAATAAATGCCATTGTCTTATAATGTGCTTTAAATACATTTTCATCAAACATTTAGTTTATTCAATCTAAGGAAAATGTCAACCATGTAATTAGAAAAGTTAGTCCTCACTCTCAAATCAATCAGCCAAATTAGACATATTCTATCAGATAAAGTTCAACTTTACTTTTCAATTCAAATAAAGGTAGGCATTCTGAGCAAAAATATATTAAAAAAACACCGAAAATTAATTACAGATTATATCATACAAGAGAAATAACTGAAAACAGTCAAATTAAAATAACACAGGAGTCAGAGCTCTGAGGTGTATGATGATGTGGTAGGAAGGACATGGAATTCCTTTGGTAATTGTATAAGCATAATTCCTACCTTGATTTTCAGCCTTTGGATGTAATTAAATAAAAACTAAGTATAAAATTGAAAATAGCTCCATTAATTGAAGTATTCATTGAAATAAAAATTTCTTGTTTTTAATGAAAGCAAATAATGTATATACACTAAAAAAAAAATTAGTCTAATAGCCAGCATATTTGTTCTTAAAAGAAAGTGGAAAATATTGAAGTATTTTGAGATAAAATAGGACAGGAATTGATTGCTCTATTAGAATACATACTTCAGGGGCACCTGGGAGTTTTAGTCTTTAAGTGTCTGCCTTCAGTTCAGGTCATGATCCCGGAAGCCCAGGATGGAGCCCGCATCAGGCTCCCTGCTCAGCAGGAAGCCCGCTTCTCCCTCTTTCACTCCCCCTGCTTGTGTTCCCTCTCTAGCTGTGTTTCTCTCTGTCAAAAAATAAATAAAATCTTTAAAAAAAAAAGAAAAAGAATACATACTTTATACAATTTGGTGTGATTTTACAAAATAGGTCTTAAACATAATATTGAACAACACACAAAATCTAAAAGAAATCATGTACAAGGTATATCGTTAAGTTCATCTAATTCATCTTCAAAAATCTTATAACCTCAGAAAGGATTTCTGTCACATTTAGAAGGCTCAGAATTACTAACTATTATAACTGGTGTGGACCCTGTCCAGACCTGTGCTTCGGGACTAAAGCACTATCCTCTTCTCTGCTTGCAGCAGCCACCAAGCCCTCCGAGCTAAGTCCTCCCTTCCTGCCATTGCACTCAGTTGAAGGGAGCTGCCATGGTCTGGCCCTTCCCGGGGAGCCCAGCCCCTCTGCTCCAGAGTGCGTATGGAATTGACTGAGACCTCTGCTATGGCTGCCCTGGAGCCCAGCTTCTCCCGCTGCCCATTCCCACAGGCGGTTTTCTTTTTTTCATTTTCTTTTTTTAAGATTGTATTTATTTATTTGAGAGAGAGAGCAAGCACTCACAAGCAGAGAGTAGGGGCAGGAGCCAGAGGCAGAGGGAGAAGCAGGCTTTCCACTGAGCAGGGAGCCTGACTTAGGGCTTGATCCCAGGACCCTGGGATCAGGACCTGAGCCAAAGGCAAATGCTCCACCAACTGAGCCATCCAGGCACCCCTAAAGGGCAGTTTTCAAGAGCTCTCTCCAGGATACTCCCTGCAGGCAAACTTGTGCTCTAAGTCGGTTTCCCAGGGAACCTCACCTTATGCAGCACTAACCTACAGCACATCAGGTGTTCACAGGCGCATTTTCTTTCAGTTATTGGTTCATCCCAAGTATTGAAAATAGCAGAAAACACATTTAAATACATGACAAATTACCATTTCAGTATTTCATGCTAATGCGCTATTTACTTTGTTCTTAGAAAAATTTCCCTGGTTATGTATTCTCTGACAAGAGTCAGGGGAGAGAGAAATTAAAATCAATAATTAAAAACTGAAAAAATAGAAAGTGAAAATTGTTATCAGTCCCATCACGCAATCATATACATGAATTCAGAACATTTCAACACTAACCAAAATTCTTCTTCCTCATTGTGCCTCTCCTTAACAGAAATTCACTCAAGGCATAAAAAGACGGAAACCCTTTCTGATTTGTGGTGCTTTAATTAATCATTAAAGGATGCTCTCCCTGTGTGTGCCGCCCAGGAGGTTTACACACCCCAGGGGAATGCATCCCAGGGGAATACCAACACAGGTGGGTTCTCAGAAAGGTAAGTTTTAGGAAAAAAGTACACGTGGAATATGAGGATCTGAAAACTCTGATTCTCTTAAACCTGTGAGTTTGCACACCCCTTGGAAAGTTTTATATATTCAAGGGGTATATGTCTACATTTCTATACCATGAGCACTGGCCCAAGTCATTCCCCAATGATATTAATAGTTAATAATTAAAACATTTGCTAACACCTATTACCCCCTGCTCTGAGAGACTTTTATTACGAGCCCAATTGATATTTCTACTTAATTTTTTCTAATATGGGATTTTTAAAATACACACAGTAAGCTGGAAGGAAGTATAGCAGTTCATCAAATACTTTTTACTTATAATTTCATTAAATAAGAATAATGGACAAAATCAGAAATATATCCACTAATTTTGTTACCCATGACCAAAATGTCCTATGTGTGTAATAAAAGCAAAAGATACACACTGTTAAAAATCCTATTGGTCTAGGATCCTAGCATGTAATTTTATTTTTGTTAATAAAAACTGTTAATAGATTTAAAATATTCTTTAATTTGATCAAGATAATTGATCATTAGAATAAGTATATCAAAATGCAATTTGTTAACATTTATTTGTATTATTTATCTTCAATAATCCACTTACTCATTCTTCTCATGAAAGAACTCAAGAACAAGGAACACAAGATACTCTATTTGGAGGGAAAAACAATAAATAATTAGATGAAATAGATAAAGGCAACAATTCATATTATGTTAAGTACAGCCAAGGAAATGCACTGGAAAAGGTGGTGGAGTGGGGGGAAAGAAGAAAAAAAAAAAACAAGTGTGGAGGGGTGACATATACTTTAGGTAGTCCAATCAAATGGTCTCCTTGGTAAGTCATCTTACACTGAGACCTACCTAAAGAATAAAGAGGAGGCAGTTATATAAAGAGCAAGGAAAAGAGGTTCCAAGCAGAGAAAAAAGGCAAGCTAAAGGCTCTGAGGTAGAATAAAAGATGCCAAGTTCACAAACAGGTAGGACTGTCCCTCCACTGTGACTGGAATATAATCAATAATAAGTAGAATACAGAAGAGGTTTATAAGGTAGTCAGAAAGCCAAATCGTGTAGAATCCTGTAGGCCAAGCGACAAAGCTGAACTCATGCTAATCTAGCAAAAGTTTTTCAACCAGGCAGTGACATGATGTGCTCTAAATTTCCAAGAGTTCACTTCTAACAAGTGCATGGAGAATGGACCAAAATAGGCTAACACAAAAGAAGGCCATTTATGCCTCTCGTACGTGAGAAGGCAGTGGCTGAAGCTGGGATGGTAACAGTGAAGATGGAAAGACATTTATGGATTCAAGAATATTGCCAAGAAAGGTGTGGCAGTACTTCAAAAGAGACCAGAGAGGGGTCTCCCTGGATTTTGGCTTGAGCAACCAAATGGATTATTCAAGGGTGGGGCAAGAGGAATTTGGAGAAGGACTTAAAGGTTTATAACTACCTCAACCCATTAAGCCAAGCAGAACCAAGTGCATTGGACCTAGGCTAGCCTCAAATGTCACACATCTAATGTCACATTCTTATTTCTAAGCTTAAATAGAATTTCACTACCTAATCTGTCCCCTCTCAGATATGACACCTTTTCTGATTCTCTACTATTTGGTGCTTGACTTTGATGCACAATTTCTAGTTTAGCCCTTCCTGCCCCCTACCATGTCTGTAAATGCAGGTCCTGTGCTCCTTGTCCCATGACACCTATATGTGCCCTTTATCACAGGAAATGTGGTGACCATGTGGGAGGATCAAAACAAAGGCTAAGAGGAAACTTCTGGGGCTGATGAGACCAAACAAACCTCCTAAAGTCCTGTATCTAATACACGGACTCATTAGCACTTCAAAAGCCACCAGAATCACTCACTCTAAGAATGGAATATAATGGTAGCACTCTCGGGCCTAGAAAGTGTGGGCAAAAGGCTCCTATCTCATCACTCTACAGCAGCAGGATATTATTAAAAACTAGGCTTGAAGATTCCCAGTCCAATATTTTTAATCCCAACACACCCATATCTCTCCACAGAAACAATATTAAACATGGTGCCCAGGATGTTGTAAAGGTACCATTCTTTGGAATTATAGATTAGAAAACTTTTACTAATTCCCTAACAACCTAATTACCACAGGTGACATTACATCTATGGACAAGGTATGTGAATAAACAGTCCACTTATAAATGATCTTTTGGAATTGGTGAACTAGTTAAGAATATTAATCCTCCTGGGGCACCTGGATGGCTCAGTTGGTAGAACATGAGACTCTTGATCTTAGAGTTATGAGTTCCAACCCTACATTAGTTGTAGAGATTACTTAAAAATAAAACCTTAAAAAAAAAAAAAGAATAGTAATCCACTTATTTGTGCTTATTTTCTCTGTGGCTTTGAAGAAATGAGTGGAACCAAAGGAAGGACAAGAAGTAAAGGATGTTCTCCCCATATCAGCTTTTCCCATTTCTCTCCTAAATTGATTCTGAAAGGCTCTTCAGCTCCCTCGCCTTGGCAAAGACTTGTGGCCATTTCCTAGGTTCTCCATTGAGCTTATCCCTTATCTAGAGTGCCAAAAGGACAATGCCCAAGTCTGCCTATGCCAACTCAAATACGCATCAATGTATTCTTACACAATGGAATTTCTTACTATTCTATATAAGTTGACATATTTAAAAGCAACATCCACAAGACTGCAGAAAGCTTTTTAATATTAATTAAGATCCACATTTACATTGAACCATGAATGGCTCAAATTTTCCTTCTGTTGAAAGAACATAATATATGCCCCAAGGGAAAAACAAACCAGAAGCTGAGCTTTCAGGAGAAGTGAAAAATAAAACCCATATTGCAGATAAAGGTTGGATTGTAAATGTATCCTGCAAATTAATGAAGAATTAGAGGCAACCTTCAAACTGGAAATAAAACCTTGACAAGCAGATCTGCTGGGAGATTTAAGTTTTAAAATAGGAAGAGACAGCTGTCTTCCGTTACAAATGAAAGTAACGAGCATGAAGTAGGGAGAATCCTGACTTGGTAGCTCCGCAACCAGAGGCTAAGGGACATCACTAAGTTGCAAGCTCAAGACAATGGCCAAGAAAGATAACCATCATTGAAAGGTGGCATTAACTGAAACCACTGTCAAGTAAATATGCTTCATTTGAATTAAGTTAATTGAAGCAAAAGAAGTAGGCAGTGTGAAATGTTAGACCAGTCAACCAAACTAACTGGTAGATCACCATATATCACAGGTGTACAATAAGGCTTTGATTTTGTGTCCACTATTGTTTGTTTGAGATCTTTTTTCCCTGGGGCGCTAATCATCCATTGTTTCTTGCCACGTTCATACGCCACACCCATTGAAGGTGGACTTTCTGCTTGCAGAATTTGTTCTCACAAACTTGGCTGAGCAATGGTCCAGGCCCTTGTGCCCCTTCGGCTGCGGCTGACTGAATAAATCTCTCTCCAGATATAGACTCCAGCTACTTACCAAGTGCTGAACCACAAATAGGAGGAAAGCTTTATCCCAATGGTGGGGCCATCGGGGGTCGGGTGCACTGACAGCCAATCAAGACAAGCAAGACTGAAGACAAATGGAAGAATGAAATGGACATGGAAGGAGAAGCAGAGATTATGTGCTGTTCTGGTGGAAGAATGGAGAAAGTGGCTGCTTTGACCCTGGCTGACTTTCTACTCCCCGATTCCAATCTCTCATGAGATCAGTGAACTCTTGGCCTTTGGCTACTAAAACATAACCTTTCAGGCTAGTTCAGATGAGGCTCTGTTTCCTCCAAACAATCAATACCTGAATAAAATACCAACTAAAGTCCATTTGTAACATTCCTACCTTTTCTCAACTAAATGATATGTCCACAATTTTGAAAGGTCAAATTGCCCCAGAGTCTAAAAATGACAGGGAATATGAACACCCCTGATTTTCCACAGAAGTCAAAGAGATAGATAAATAAATAAATAAATAAATAAATAAATAAATAAATAATGAGTCTAATTCCTATGCCCTTCACCAGGACACTGTTGTTCACGTTTTGCAAGAGGCCTGAATATCAACATTTTTAACAAGCATCCCTGCTGATTCTTAGAAAGGTGGTCTAGTGATTACCCTTTAAGAAGTACTCCTCTAAAGCCTGCTTCAATATCGCTACAAAGATCTGTGTACTTTCAAATTCTTCCCAAGGAAAAATGATATTCATCAAGTGCCAACATTCAGAAGTAGCAAATTACTGTTGGAAAGACATATTGGTTTGAAAACCTAATAGGAGCAAGTATTGTTTCTATTTATATTTTTCTGCATATATAAGATATCTGCATTTCATTTCATATTAAATGGGATTTTGTAAAATGGCCTAGGGGGGCCCAAATGCAACTTATGATGCTGTTCCCATCTGAAAATGAATTTAAATTTCCAAAGAGCTAATTTAAGGACTTTTGAAATATAACTAGTTTATAATTTGGGGATTTCATATATCATTAGAACTGAGAAAATTTGATTATGATACCAAGGAATTACTGTTATTTTTGTTAGCTAATACTGGCATTTGGTCATAGAAGAAAATATATTTTTCAGAGATGCATACAAAACTAGGTAGGGATACAAAGTGAGGATATTCAGAATTTATTTTAAAATATTTCAACAAAGACAATAAGAATTTCAGAAAAGAATAGATGAAGTAAATGAAGCAAAATCTTGCTAATTACTGAATCTGGAAAATGGGAATATGAGACTACAATTTATTGCTTTCTACTTCTGTGAATATTGGAGAAATGAGTACAGGAGAGTCTGGTTAATGTAGCAGCCATGTTCCTATAGGACTATGCAAATTGGGTTAATTACTAGCATTACTAGAATGACATCAGAGGCCCACTAATTTGGGAAGAGATTAACTTGTCTTTTGATAGTTCCTAAATATGTGACAGAAAAAAGAAATCAAAAGCAGAGCATATGGAAAAGTAATTTCTTAATTATTTGAAAGATATTTTTGTTTTTCTGAGACATATAAAAAGGCTTAATTCAATACAGCATAGATCAGAAACAGTGTGGTAAGGGGCAAAGCACATTCAGACATGATACTCTTTTTGATCTCCCTTTATTTAAATCCTAAGAGTATGGCCAAATCATTTCTGGTTTTTGCAGTTTTCAAAAAAAAATCACAAAATGTGGATAAGAGACCACTTCTTGGCATTCTTCTAACTGTGGACCATAAACTACACACAAAAGCTGGTTATTAGTAATACTAGTAAATCTACTTGATGATAAGCCAATTATTTGATAAATTTTTCGTAACAGTTTTAGGGAGAAGGTGGAGAAGAAAGCTAGAAGATAAAAAACACACAAAGATAGTGACAGTCGAAGATGGAAAGAAAAAAAGAAAAATCTAGGTCCTTAGATGAGTATTAACTAATGGTACCATTACCCATGTTCTGGCATTATGAGCAGTTATAACTAAAAACGCTGGCATGTTTATTCCTTGTGGTACTCTTACAGTTTTCAACTTCTGTGGAAATCGGACCCTCCTTAAAAAGACTCTTCAGAGCCTCAAGAAATGTAAATTCTAGGTCCTCGCCATGACACCATTAGCCACATAGCTTTTCTTAGCCTCAGTTTACTAATCTGTAAAACAGAATTCAATAGATGACCTCAAAGTTCTCTTCCAGATCCAATAGTCCACAACACAGGTTTTCATGGGTATCTTTTTATCTTTAAAATCTTCAGATATTGATTTTGAATAAGTTGCACTACCAGGTCCTGGGAAGCAATTAACCAGACCGAAGGCCCAAGTTGAATCCCAGCACAAAAATTACCTGAGGGTAGACAAACATAAGACAAGAACTGATTCTTCTGCAAGGGCTAAAGATCCTTATTCTTTCCCTTTCTTCAAATAGTAAGTGCTAAGGGAGGATTTCCTGGTAACTTTCAACCAGAAATAGAAAAAAGAGAGAGATCTAAATCAAAGTTAATTAACTTTTAATATAAAGTCTAAATTGCAAGTAATTTTTCTGGACCATGTATATAAAAGAATCGGCTTTATTGGTAAACACAAGGAAATATGTCTAGGAAATATATCTTGCCAGTATTATAACAAGAAGGAGAGAGAATAAAGAATCCATATTCTATCTCATTCTAGCTCTTATTTAATTTATTTTTTTCTAGCTTTTATTTTAAAACAAAAAGCCTACAGTAAACATCATATACTTTGAGACATTTTATTTTCAGAGATAAAGCATATCCTATTTGTGGCTTCAATGCACTTTACTACTCATGCATTATATAGGTGTCTCAAATTGTAAAAAAAAAGAAGAAGAAGAAGAAGAAGAAGAAGAAGAAGAAGAAGAAGAAGAAGAAGGGAAGAAGAAGAAGAAAAAGAAGGAGAAAAACAAATTATGGCCTATAAAATGATTTTTGACTGTGGTTTTGAAAGGCCACATGAAATTTAACATGTCTAGCCTGGATTCTTTCAAACTTTCTGGTCAAGTATTCGTAAATAACAGGCACAATTCTTCACTTTTTCTACAGGGAGAAAAGAATTGCTAAAATGACTGGAATGGTTAAACAAACCAAATGAAAAAGAGAATATAAATAAAAGAGACATCAGCTCCTATAATGTGTCAACCATAAATAATAGTCAATAGAAACCTATCACATCCAGTCATTTACATCATCTCAAGTGAAAGTCACAGATAATCGGGCCAGAAATACCATCTTATAAAAGGGTCATCTGTGTCACAAAGATCCTGAGCTTGGGAAATCACTGACATAGAGTCAGCTGTTCCCAAAGCATCACTCAGTCCAAAGAACTGAGCATACAGAAAGGAATAAAAACAAAGGATCTATTCTAAATGCAAAGTGTAGGTGGAAAACATAGAAGAATGTAAAAAGGAGCCTTCTTCTTCCCCAACTTTGGGACATCCTACTCTTCATAGAGATCCCAACCCTTGGGCTAAGGAAGATATCAGCAAGAAGAGCCCTTCCCAGGTGGGAACACCCCTCTGGGACCAGTCTTCAGGAGGCCGGCCAGAACTCTCTGCTCATGATACGGCACTGCTGTCTGTGTGGGCATAGTGCTCTCTGACAAGGTCACTGTGGAAATAGGACACAGGGCCAGAGCAGGAAATGAGCTGGGAGTCAAGAGTAACATAGCAACCTTTTCCCATTTTGCCAATTTGCTAAACCTGATCCGAAGAAATGCTATTATTCCCCAAGACAAGATGTCTTACTCTAGGATGATGACTACACACCCTTAGGGCATACCCTCACTTGACCCGGACACCCACACCCACCCTCTCTTTTTTTCTCTATTAACATATTTTCTCTCCATTCAAAACAAACCTTGCCCCATTAACATCTCTTAGACACAGGCATTCTCCCAGTGTCCGTTCTAGAAATTAAAGTGAAAATAACCCCAGACCTCTACTCTTCTATTCCCCTTCCTCTGTTCCCCTCCTAAGTCATAACGCAACTCCAAATCAAAGCCCCATCATGGTAAGCACCCTCTGTATGGAATTTTTGCTTAGCTCAGTGCCCCAGAACCTAGGATGGTGCAAGGAACACAGCAGGCCCTCCATAAATAGGGAAATAATCTATTACATTCCCCAGTTGACTATTATGTCATCATCAGACCTTTCCTTTTCCCATTCTGGATCCCACAGGCAAACATCAATTTTTCCGCCATTATGATACACAATCAAATCTGTTACCTATATTTCCATCTTACATCCTGACCCAAAAGCCAAGCTCTTAGAAGGCCCAGACATTTTAGCAGGGCTGTTTTTTGCTTGGGCTCTGACTTTAAAACTCATCCTGATAATAAAGCTCTCAATCTCCTTCCTGTTCATCTCCTCATCCAAAGTCACAGTCCCGCCCACTTAAGGACTTGCCTCCCCCATCAAAGTCTCTAATTGAGAACATACCTCTGCTCCGGGAATATTTACTCCCACTTTCTCCAGTCCTTTTCCAAAAAGCACATGCACCAATTAAACCTCAAACCGCCCCCCTCAAAAAAAAATATATATATACATATATATACACACACACACACACACACACACACACACACGCCTTGTTATACCAGACTTCTATCAAAACCCAGCAGTCCATGGAATGCTTTCCTCTTGTCTTTATTATTGCTTTATGTTATCAAAAACCCATTTATTCCCTAGGGTATTTCCTTCATTCATAAAACATACATTACTGAACCCATCATGGGTAGTAAAAGGCAGAAAAAAGAAAAGAGAACAATAGATGTGGGGAAATGATCAACGGTCTTCTCTCCACTCATTACCCCTCCCCTCACTGCACATACCTGACTGCTTCAAAGTATTCTTCCATCCTTGCAAGAACAAGGTACATTTTGCCTAGTGAAACCTCTTTTTGTTTTGCTGATTCAAAATTGGGAGGGAATATATTAAGAAGAGATGGGATTATTCTAGGTTTGCTTTTTTTATTTTTTCAAAATGTGTAATCATGATGGATCTCCCTATAGTAGCTGGGTCCCTGAAATCTAATTTGCCTAAGTCAGTCACACCAGAAATGGAGAGAGAAAGCAAAATAATAAAATAAAGTCCATCTTTTTATCATCACTAAGGAGTCATTTGCCTTCTGTAGCCAGAAGCCTCCAAACTGAGGAATTCACTGGTGAAGAAGCAATGTTGAGTTCTCAACTCCAATTACCTTTTGCCACAGAATCACTGTACCATTCCTTTTAGTAAGTGAGGTTGGCTTGGGTTGAAAATGTGGAAGATTAAAGAAAGTATTAAAGAAATCAGTTAATCCTTTTCTTACTCTAATACACTCCTCCAATTTCTGACTAACATCGATAATCTATTATCACATATAACTCTCCCACCTACCCTGTAAATAATAATAACTCCCAGACTCTGTACCTTATATATATTCTCCCATTTAACCCATCCCAAAAGCCTGGCAGGTAAGTTTTAACACTCCCATTTGACAGCTATGATAACTGAGGTCGCAAAGGGAAATGATGCCAAAAACATTGTCGGCCAATAGCCATTTAAAATAGGCTATACCACTCCTTTGTTAACATTATAAATTACTGAATATCTTTAAAAACTGTGTGGATTTAGAACTCCTAAAATTAGAAAAATTTTAAAGTGCATACCTGCTTTTTCCTTGAATTTGCTTTGGGAAACAGGCCTGCTGACAACACAGATGTAAATGGAGAACAGCATAGCTCAGGAAAAGGGTTTGGAATAGATGGTATTTCCAGAACATCAAGATCTTTCTTTTTTCTCCTACACCAAGAGAACATAGGAGGTAATTTACATAAAGCGGAATGTAAAATATAATTGCTGACAGGATTAAGAAGTTAAGGGCCAACATGTACCACTCCGTGACAACACTAATATAAAGTATACAGCAAAGGTCTGTGATATACTTTCTGTGGGTCAAAATAAAATTTGTTAATTGATATAAACCAATTTTCCATAGTATTCCTACCTATCTTTTTTGGAGGGGACTTTAAAAAAAAAAATCACTAGGTATAGAAACTCCATTTCCAGCATTTTTGTTAATTTTCCTAAGCTGAAATACAGACTATACAATTACTGATGCAAAAACCATCCTGAGAAGTTAGACATTTTTTATGGATCTATTAAATTGACAAAGTCTACAAACATTTAGTGAATTTATCCCTATGCTATTTTACTAATCACTTTTGGAAGTTATGGTTTATTAATTATAGCTGTGGTTCATCTCACTTCAAATTTCATTCACAATGTTGCCCACACACAGTCTGTTGATTTTTTAAGTGCTTATAGATACTAAACCGCAAAGCAGTGTTTTTGAAGAGGTAAGTGAATAGAACTTGCTAGTATAAATGTACTCTAGTCCACTGCAGAGTAATTTTAACTTCAGTGAAGTTGAAGCACTTTGAAAATCTGGAGGGGGGGGTAAAGTACCATTTCAATGTATGAATATAAAGGACTACAGATTTTTGTATCGTTGCAGTCTTTTTCTTTCCTAAAGTATGTGCAAAATTGTGAACTCTAAAGGCACTTAGTGCTGAATGCTATGGAGATTGGGAAACCTTTTAAAGCCTCTATTCTTTCCTGCTGAACAGCAAGACTGCTCAAATGTCAATCCGTGCTTTGCCTCTCCAGGGTCGCTGTAAGACTCTATGTGGGAGGTGAACTCATTTATGCTATTATTTTTTAAATATATAAAATAAAAAGGAATAGGGTTTTTCTGTTTTGGTTTGGTTGGGGTTTTTTTATAGTGCAGGGCCACGAAGAGGGGAAGGGGCTGCTCCGCCTGGCCTCCTACTTCACACGGATGGGCAGAGGTGAGAGCCACCAGGAGCTCTCAATGAAACGGTGATGCTATTTATAAGGCGCTGGGAGATCGCAATGTCCTGCTGAGCCGGTAGGAGCCAGCTCAAAGGGAATTGTCTTCAGAGACTTTCACAAACTTGGCCCAGCTCTGGGCACATGGCTCACCCCCTAGGACCGCCTCCTCAGCCCCTCGCCGGCTGCCAACCCAGGACACTCCCCCGCGCCCTCCGAGGGCTGCCTACCTGTCTGCAGCACAGCCGCGGGTCCCGTCCGGAGGGGGCAGGAGCGCCCGCGCGTGCAACCAGGGGGCAGGCGCCAGGTCGCGGGCGTCGCCCCTCCCCTGGGCAGCGCCGCACACCTGGGCGGCCAGCGGCGAGTCCTGGGCAGCGGCCCTACCCGCGGCGCTCTGCCCATCTTGCAGGGAAGTGGTCATTGTCGTCGGCCGGGGGATCTCGGGTGTCACGGGAGACCCGGCGCTGGGGGGAGAGGGAGGCCGGGCGACGGGAGGCGAAGCGCCTGCCTGGCAGCCGGAGCGCGCTGCAGGTGCGGTGGCCTCGCCGCCTGCGCTCCGGGCCCCGGGCGGCTCAGACGCGCGGCCGAGCAGTCGGCGAGGCGGCGGGGGAGGGGAGGGGGCGGAGGAGGAGGGGGGGGAGAGGGGAGGAGCGGCCGGTGGGTGGGGGCCGCGGGCGGCGGGGCGAGGCGCGGAGGGGGCGGGGAGGGCGCCGAGTGCCGGGCGGGCCTCGCACCCGCCCGGGACGCGTCAGGGTCCTGGCGGGGGTCCCGCGTAGCTGGGACTGGGCCCTGGGCGGCCGGCGCGCGAGGCCCGGGCCGCCACCTCCCCAGGTGGGCACCCGAGCGCGAGGGCTGAGCCCAGGGTCAGGGCGGGCCCGAACCGCTGGAGGCGGGGACCCATGTGGACCGGCTCCCGCGGGGCTTGCCTAGCGGAGCGCAGGTGGGGCTGGGGTCTGGGAAGCTCTGACCCCAGGACCCTTTCTTTCGTCTGGCTCTTAGATCACCTAAACTGTGGCTGGGCCGCCATGACAGGCCCCACCGTGCCCGGAGGCCAGGGGCCATGGGGCTAGGTTTGCCCCGCTCTTCTCCCACGTGCCTCGTCTTCCTTCCACTCCTGCAGCCTTAGACGGGGCAGGGGGTGGGAAAGGGGTGGATGAGGGAGGAAGGAGTACAATCCAAGCAGTGCAGGAAACTACTGAGATGTTTCAGAATTCTTTGTAAGGCGTGAATAAATCCTGAAGGTGTCTTGGAAATTAGAAAAAAAATATTAATTTTCTTTTAATAACAGCAGCCCTCATGTAATGAATCCCCAGTCCGCCTTGCCCTATTCCACCCTTGCAACATCCTCACAAATCTAAATGTTTACCCCATTTTACAGATAAGGAAAATGGGGTTCAGTAGCTTGCCCAGCATAGCCCTAGCAATCAGTGCAGTTAAGCTTCCAATTCAGAAGCTCCCTTCTTAAAAACCCAGATTATTTGAAATAGTACAGTAGTACCCCCTTCTGTGATTTTGCTTTCCTCCATTTCAGTTACCTGTAGTCAACCTCCTTCTGGAATAGACGACCTTCCTTTTGAGATACAGTGAGTCAGTAGCTTCTCAATGCACATCTCATTCACCTCACTTCCATCTCCTCAGGTAGGCATTTTATCATCTCACATCATCACAAGAAGAAGGGTGAGTACAGTTCAATAAGATTTTGAGAGAGACCACATTTATATAACCTTTATTATAGTATATTATAATTGTTCTATTTCATTACTATGATTATTAATCTTTTACTGTGCCTAATTTATAAATTAAAATGTATCATAGATTATATGTAGAGCATAAAACATAGTATATGTAATATATGTTTGTAAGATATATACATAATCATATAGGTGGTTCAGTCTGATATTATCTATGGTTTTAGGTATCCACTAGGGGGTCCTGAAACATATTTCTGCTGTTAAGAGTGGATTACTGTAATTACATTATTCTCACATTTTGAGGTGCAACCATCCTACTCTGAAATTCTGGGTGCTACTCTCTTTCTGCTCTTCCCATAAGTTCCCCCATCCCAGTGCACTGTAGAGGATTTCCAAATGTTTTACACACTCTTTGTTCTTTGATCAGATTAGGTAACATGTGTCCCTGGCATCTGTTTCACCAGGTTTTCTTAATGTCCACAACTCCTGCCCAGGACAAGGCAAATACTGTCACCTGAAGGAGTAGGCAAAACCCTTTCTTCCATATACACACGCATACACCACAGCACCAACTGTGGCTAACAACCAGGGGTCACTAACTCCCAGCCTGTAAGGAAACTGGGAGTACTCCACAGAAGGAAAATGTTTGGGTGAAAGAGCTTATGGAATCTAAGTTCTTCATTTTTCTGATGTCATAATTAAATAAACCCAATAAAAAGGAGTATTGGTTCTGCTCATATGATAGGTATGGTCTCCAGGAGACTATCTACAATGCAATAGCCATGGAAGAACAAAACAGTAGTTCTCCTGATGGATAAAATAATAGTATTCATCATGGTGAAAGTTAATATGTATTGATGCCGTGTGTCAGGCAAAAGCCCTCACTTACATCGAGTTCCCTAAATATGGTCTGGATTCTACATGCAGGTTTTAAGAGAGTTTCATATAAAAGCATACAGATATATTGAGGCCATTCCGGCAAAATAAAAAAGAGGTTATGTATTTGCAGATAACTTGAACTAAAGACCTAAAGAAACAACTCCTCATCTTCCTTCTTCCTCCTCCTCTTCTTTTTCATCTTCTTTGTCCTCCTCCTTCTTCTTTCTTCTTCATCCCTATTTTCTTCCAGAACTCTTGGAGGCACCCATTTCTCCTCTAAAATGGTATGCCCTGGTGAAGGGGGGGGTGGGGCTTGAGGGGCTAATCAGTTAAGCGACTGCCTTTGGGTCCTGGGATCCAACCCCACATTGGGCTCCCTGCTCAACAGGGGAGTCTGCTTCCCCCTCTTCCTCTGTCCCTGCTCCTGTGTCTTGCTCTTGCTCTTGTTCTCTTTCCTAAATAAGCAAAATCTTATTTTAAAATATAAAAAAATAAAAATAAAATGAAATACTCTGAGACTCTAACAAGAGGATGAATCAGTGGTTAAAGTTTGTTCTCACCCTGCTCCCAGCAATGCCCTCTCTCTCTCTCTCTTTCTCTCTCTCTCTCTCTCTCTCTCTCTCTCTCTCACACACACACACACACACACACACATGCAGAGCAACCTTTTTTGTCAAATAGTATAGGTGAAAACTGTTTATATCTTTGGAATCGCTGGAAGTACTATTTCCCAATAATGTGTCTTGCTCCACTTCTCAGTATAAATGTTTAACCTCAAGAAAGAGTATTCAGTTGTTGGAATGTGATCTCAATCTTTTCTCCCCTCTCCAGGCATTTTCTTTTAGTGAATATCTAGGGAGTATCCGTTTGCAGCCTTTATGCTCCTTTTCTAAACCCCATGGCAAAAATTATAATACCCACAGTCATCAGGGACAAAAGCAAAAAGAACAAGTCTCTAAGGAATGGGACCTAAATAGTTGTGTCTTGTAGACTGGAGTTAAATATTGAATTTACATCAAGATACCTTGAGGCTCTATATCAAGAATTACTAGAATTAGCTCATTCACATTTTTTAAGCAAGCCAACGAAAGAACTAGTTTTTCTATCTAAAAGGTTTACAAAAAATGATTCTAAGTAAAGAGCTGTGCAATATAAAAGCAGACTACTATCAGACCTAGTACAGTCTAAAAGAATACAGAGGCATTTTTTCATCAAAAAGAAGTTATAAAGGGAGATTTTCCTTCCCATAACTGACAACGATTTCTCAAACAATGAGGCAGATAGATGTGTTGGTACAAAGATTTCTGAAACACCAAGGCAGGTATCTTGGTACCAAAGACTGGATCCTCCCCTGAAGGGCTGTTGTCCTTTTTGACTTGAATCTGTAAAATTGGGAAGAAAGCAGTTTGTCTCTTAGCCCCTCCCCCAATTTGAGCATTGTCTGCCCCTTTGCACCTCCCTTTCCTGTCTCTCCCTAGGGATCGTAGTCTTTCTACCCTTCAAGAAAAATGTGGCCTCCCTGCTTTACTTGCTCCCTTACCTCACTCGTCAAATCAAAGTTCTTAACCCTTCATGTTGGGAAAGATAACATACATACAGAAAAGAAGTTCACAGACAAAATTGTATGACAACATCACAGGGCACACGGATGTCAGGTCATGAATTGCAGTCGGTTCTCTAAAAGCCTCCCTCCAATCTGGATTTTCATGGTAATCAACTCATAGTTGTCAACACATAAATATGGTAGTCAACATGTAAGTATCCACCCCTAAGCACAATAAAGTAGGTTGTCTGTATTGACCTTTATATAAATGGAATCATACAGTACGACCCTTTTGTACTAGACTTGGTTCCCTTAAGGTATTATTTACAATATTCTTTCTCAAGTGGCTGTAGCTTTTTCATTCTTCTATTGTATGTAAATACCACACTTTATCCATTCTACGACTGATAAGCATCTGGGTAACTTCCAGCTTCTGACTATTGTTAATGCTGCTGCAATGAACATTTTGTACATGTTTCCTGATGCATATGTGTATAAATTTCTGGGTGGTATATATGAGTGGTAGTGTGAGGTCATGGTATGTGTATGTTCAGCTTTAGTAGATTCTGCCAATTTCTCAAAATAATTGTACCAATTTCACAACCAGCAGCATAAGTTTCCCCAGTTCTTCACATCCTTGAGGATTGTAATAGTATATGAATTTTCACAGTAGACATTCTGGTTGAGTGTATAGCCATATCACAGGGTGGAACTTGACCTTTCTTGATGAATAATGAGGTCGAGGACTTTTTCAGGAGTTTGCCATTTGAACATCCTCTTTTGATAATTGCCAATTCAAGTATCTACCCATTTTTATGTTGTCTCTTTCCTGTTCTTTTATAAGCGTTCTTTGTACATTGTAGTTACCAGCTTTGTTAGTTATGTTTTGGAAGTATATTTCTCCATTCTGTGTCTTACATCTTTTAGTTCTTAATGGTATTTTAGATAAGTAGAAGTTTTTAAGTATTAAATAGCCAAATTTATTTTTTATGATTATTTGTTTATATCTTGTTAGAAATTCTCTCTATATATTCCAGAAATTTATTGTTTTGCCTTCCACGTTAAATCTGTGATCCAACAAGATGAATATTTTTATCCTAGGATATGAAAGTGTGAAGGTGTGAGGGTGTAAAGATTATTTTTTTCCATATAAATGGGTAATTTTTACAGCTTCATTCATTGAAAGGATTTTCCTTTCCTCACAACTTTTCAGTGCCTCTTTTGTCATAATTAAATTGTGTGCCTGTCCGTGGACCTTTTCTGGGCCCTCTCCTCTACTCCATTGGTTTACTTATCAATATTTATACCAAAATCACATTGCTTTAATTACTATGATTTATAAAAATTCTTAATATTCAGTAAAGCAAGGAATTACATTTTGTTATTCAATTTATTAATTTTAGAATTAGCTTCACAAGTTTTAAAAGAGCTGCTGGGATTTTGATTAGATTGCAATAAATCTATAAATCACTTCAGAAAGAAATAATATTTTAAAAAAATAGTTTTCCCAATCCTTGAAATTACTGTATCTTTCCATTTGGTTATATCTTTAATTTGTTGCAATGATGTTTTATGGTTTTATGCATAGATATTTTGTGCATACTGTTATACACATTCTTAGGTAATATTTTTACTACTTTGGAAACCTTTTTAAATTATATTTTTGCAGGGATGCCTGGGTGGCTCAGTTGTTAATGATCCTGGACTCCCAGGATCCAGCCCTGCATGGGGCTCCCTGCTCGGCAGGAAGCCTGCTTCTCCCTCTCTCACTCCCCCGGCTTGTGTTCCCTCTCTAGCTGTGTTTCTCTCTGCCAAAGAACTAAATTAAAAGTATAATATAAAATAAAATAATAATATATAAAATAAGATAATTATATTTTTCAGGGCAACTGGGTGGCACAGTTGTTAAGTGCCTGATCCCTATAAAATAAGATAATTATATTTTTCAGGGCAACTGGGTGGCGCAGTTGTTAAGTGCCTGATCCTGGGATGGAGCCCCAAGTTGGGCACCCTGCTTAGCGGGGAGCCTACTTCTCCCTCTCCAGCTCCCCTGTGCATGTGTTTTCTTTCTTGCTCTCTTTCTCTGTTTAAAATAAAATATTTAAAATAAAATCTTTAAAAAATTTTTGATTTTCTATGATTTGTTGTGATGAGAAAAACAATTGATTTCTGTGTATTGATCTTTTATCCACATAATTACTTTCATGCATTAATTTTAAAAATTTAAAAACATTTTTAGGTTTTCAAAACAGATGATCATATATTATTTATGGATAATGACAATTTTTTTTATGTCTTTCTAATTTTCATATCTTTTATGTATTTTTCTAGCCTTACCATACTGCTTAGGAATTTGAGTACGATGTTGAATACAAGTGAGGATAGCACAGATTATATTTTTACTCTTGATCTCGAAGGGCTAGATATTAAATAAAATATTATACCTTTGTCATAGATATCCTTTATCAGATAAGGGAGGAAGTTTCCTTCATATTGCTTTTTGCTAAAAAAAAAAAAATTGGGGAGTTGGGGAAAGGCAAGGGAGAGGAGTGGGGGAGAGGGGGAGAGAGAATCTCAAGCAGACTTCCTGCTGAGTGCAGAGCTCCGCTCAGGGCTTGACCTCACAACCCAGAGGTCATGACCTGAGTGGAAATCAAGAGGCAGTCACTTAACCAACTGAGCTACCCAGGAATCCCTTGCTAAAAATTTTTTATCAAGAGTGGATATTGAATATTATTAAACAACTTTTCTGTATCTACTGAGTTGATGGGTTTCCTCCTTGGTTCTATTAAACGAATGAATTATGTTTTTAAATGGTAAACTAAACTTATATTCACAGTATAAACCTTACTCATTCTGCTTATATATTTTTGATGTTTGCTGATATTTTGTTTATAGTTTTTGCAACTATGTTCATGAGCCAGATTGGTCAGTAGTTTTCTTTTCTCAAAAAAAAAAAAAAATATATATATATATATATTTTAAGATTTTATTTATTTATTTGACAGAGAGAGAGATCACAAGTAGGCAGAGAGGCAAGCAAAGAGAGAGGAGGAAACAGGCTCCCTGCTGAGCAGAGAGCCCGACCCAGGACCCTGGGATCATGACCTGAGCTGAAGGCAGAGGCTTTAATAAACCACTGAGCCACCCAGGCGCCCATGTCTTAATATCTTTAATAGTTACAGGGCTATTCTGAATTCTTATTACTTCTTGTGTTGATTTTAACAAGTAGTATTTTCTAGGAATCTCTCTTGTTCATCTAAATTTTCAACTATTTTATCAGAAAACTATTCATATTTTTTTTAACTTTTTAATATGTAAAGGATTTATTGTTTTGCCCTATTCCTTATTCCTAACATTGAATATTTGTGCCTTCTCTTTTTTTTCTTGATTATATTCACTAGAATTTATCAATTCAAATGCTTTTCAGGAATGATTTCATTGTTTGTGTTCTATATAAATAATGTTTATATAATAAACAATGTAGAATAAAAATAAGCAATATAAACAATATAGTTGTTTGTTTCTATCTGTCTTATTTTTCTCTTCCTACTTTCTTTGTTTTTATTTCCTGTTCTTTTTCCCCCCCTAAATTTTTGACATTGATGTGTATAGCTTATCAATATTTAGCTTTTCATATTTTTTATTATTCACATTTCCAGACGTATATTTCCTTCCAAGTATGACCATAGCTATATCCCTGAATATTTAATCAGTTGTATTTTCATTATTATTCATTTCAAAATGTTTTTATTTCCACTGTGGTAAAGATTTTTCTAGCTGTCTTTTTATTTTGTTCTTTTTCTAATATATAGTTTAACCTTGTTATCACAGAATATACTCTATATGATTTCGGTCCTTTGGAATTTGTTGAAACTTGCTTTATGACCCAGCCATATGGTCAATATTAATAATATTACGTGTGTTCTTGAAAAGAAGGTGTTTTTTTGCAGTCCTTGGATTGACTGTCATATAGATATAATATGTCAGTTAGCTCAAACATGTCAACCGTGTTCTTTAAATTCTGTTTCTGTACTGATTTTTTGTTTGTTCTATCATTTTATGAAAGATGTTATACTGCAATCTCCCACTCTGAGTTTTTAAATTTATTTTTACTCTTTATAATCTATTGTTGCTATGTTTTAAGGCTGTATTTTTAGAGGTGAGTTTTAATATGTTATTTTACAAATCTAGAGTGATTATGTCTTCATGGTAAATTGAAGTAATTAATATTTTGAGATGGCCTTCTTCACCTCTAGTAACTCTCCTGCCTTCAAGTCTCTGTCTGATGTTAATACAGTTCAGTTGATGTTTTATGGTACCATTTTTTCTCTTCCTTTGTGTCAGGTTTTTTTACCTTCATATTTTAAAAGTGTCTTTTGTAAATAATCTATGATTAGGGCTTTTGCTCGTTTGGTTTTTATCCAATCACATGATCACTGCTTTTAATTGAAACATTTTAACATTTTGGGTTAAATCTCTATCCTATTGAGTGCTATCTTATCTATTTCTATGTTCCTTGAATTCTTTTTACTTATCATTTTTGGGACTATTTCATATTAATTCATCTTTTCCCCTCTGTTTATCCATTTGTCCCACCAGATCTACTTTCCATCCTTTTCCACCAACTTTGGGGTGCAGGAAGGTCAGTTTTTTGGAACATAAAAGTGCTTCCTTGCTCTCTGACTTCTGATTGGTTTTGTTCAGTGGAAGGCACCAGCAGGACGTGGAACAGTGGGAAGAATCTGAAATTGGGATATTTATTCTCTTTTCCCCTATCTGCCATGTTGCACAGTTGCTCTCCTGTATGTTGTCCACTGCTTGTGTAGGTGTTACCTGACCCTCTTCACAGAACAGTATGGAAATTTCAAGTTGGGAGAATGAACAAATGCTGATACTCTGGCTACTGCTTTTGCAGTTAGTCACAAACCCTCCCTTGTTTCTGACCCAGAGCCTTGCATCTTCTGCGATGGTCCTCGAAACTACAGTAGAATAATTTTTCAACTTGCAAGTCAGTCAAGTAAAATCTTAGACCCTTCACAGTTCTTAACACGATGGAGTTCTGTACTGTCTCCTTTTGTTTGTATTTTGTTTGATTTAAACTTGTTCACATCTTCATGAAGAGCTCCTTTATTAAACTTTTTTCAAATTACCCAGTTAAGTATACCATCTCTTTCCTGCTTTATTAAGTTAGAAGTAATGTATACTTTTACTATTCTTTCAGCGATTATACCAGAGATTACAACACATATCCTTGATTAACCAAAGTATATTTATTTAATTTCACCAACTTTCCAGGCAATGCAAGGATCTTAGAATACTTTATCTCTATTTACCCTCCTCTCAACTTGTACGACACTGTTTTTTATATGTTCATGTGTATTGTGTCTTCATAATGTATCATTAACATCATTTGACACAGTCAGTACTCATTTGTTTTTATACATTTGCCTTATTGTCGGTCTTCATTCTTTCTGAAATCTGAAATCAAACCTTAATCTTCAATTTCTTCTACTGATGAGTCTCCTGGTAATTAGTTATCTGTATTGTTTATCTGAAAATATTCTTATTTTACCTTTACTTTTCTACATATAACAACTATATTGGGAAATAGTTCCCATACCATACAGTTCACCACTTGAAAATACAACTCAGTGGCTTTTAAGGTATCACAAATTTGTGCAATCAACATTACAGTCAATTTTAGTATGCTTTTATGACCCCTGAAAGAAACCATGCCCATTAATAGTCACTCTGCATTTTACCTAGGCAACCCAGGCAATCACAAATCTTTCTGTCTCTTTAGATGTTCAGATTCTGAACATTTCATATAAAAGGAATCATACAAAATGTGGCCTTTTTTTTTTTTTTAAGATTTTATTTATTTGACAGAGAGAAACACAGCCAGAGAGGGAACACAAGCAGGGGGAGTGAGAGAGGGAGAAGCAGGCTTCCCGCTGAGCAGGGAGCCCGATGCGGGGCTTGATCCCTGGTCTCTGGGATCATGACCCGAGCCGAAGGCAGTCGCTTAACCAACTGAGCCAACCAGGCGCCCCCAAAATGTGTCCTTTTATGATTGGTTTCATTCACTTAGCATAAGTTTTCAGGGTTCATAAATGTGGCACATACCAGTACTCCATTCCTTTTTATTGAGGAAAAATGTTCCATTGTATTATGTACATTTTGTTTATTCATTAATCAGTTGATTGATATTTGGATTTTTTTTTCACTTTTTGAATATTGTGAATAGTGCCACAATGCATGTTTGTATACAAGTTTTTCATTTCTCTTTGTAACAGTAGAACTGTATGGTAACTTCCTGTTTAATCACCCAAAGAACTGTCCGAATATTTTCCAAAGTGCCTGGACCATTTTACTTTCATACCAGCAATGTATAAGAGTTCCAGTTTCTCCCCATTCTAATTAACATTTGCTATTATTTGTCTTTTCAGTATAGCCATTCCAGTGGGTGCCATGTAATACCTCATTATGGTTTTGAATTTGCATTTCCCAGAGGGCTAATGATGTTAAACAACCCTTCCTGTGCTTATTGGCCATTTGTATATCTTCTTTGGAGATATGTCAAATCCTTTTCCCATTCTTTAATTGAATTATTTGCCTTTATTATTGACTTTTAAAAATTATTTACATATAAGTTGGTTATATTTATGATTTGCAAATATTTTCTTCCACTTTCTGGGTGTCTTTTTACTTTTTGATGATATCTTTGAATCACAAAGTTTTTAACTTTAATAAAGTCCGGGGTTTTTTTTCATTTGATATATGTGCTTTAGGTGTCATATCTAAGAGGACGAAGGTCACAAAGATATACTCTTATATTTTCTTCTAAGAGTTATAGAGTTCTTATCTTTATAGTTAAGTCTATGATACATTTTTATATACAGTATGAGAAAGGAGTCCAACTGTATTCTTTTACATTTGTATATCCAGTTGTTTCCAGCATTATTTATTGAAAAGGCTAATTTTTTTTCATTGAATTGTCTTAAGATCCTTGTCAAAAATTAATTGACCATGGGGGCGCCTGGGTGGCTCAGTTGGTTAAGCGACTGCCTTTGGCTCAGGTCATGAACCGGGAGACCTGAGTTCAAGCCCCAGGACTCCCTGCTGGGCAGGAAGCTTGCTTCTCCCTCTCTCACTCCCCCTGCTTGTGTTCCCTCTCTGGCTGTGTTTCTCTCTGTCAAATAAATAAAATATTTTTTAAAAAAATTAATTGACCATGAATATGAGATTTTATTTATGAGCTTTCAGTTTTATTCTGTTGATCTAAGTGTTTTTCTTATGCCACTACTACACTATTTTCATTATGATAGGTTTGTAGTAAGTGTTGAAATTTGGAATTATGAGTCCTCTAAGCTTGTACTTTTTAAAGATTTTTTTAAGGTATCTGGGTCCCTTGAATTTCTTTTTGAATTTTAAAACCAACTTGTCAGTTTCTACAAAGGAGCCAGCTGAGGTTCTCATAGGGATTGCACTGAATCTGTGCTTCAATTTGGGGAGTATTGCCCTCTTAAAAATATTAAGTCTTTCAATACATGAACATAGGATATCTTTCCATTCATTTAGGTCTTTTTTTGTTTTCTTTCAAACATGTTTTATAGTTTTCAGATTATAAATGTTATATTACTTTTCTTGAATTTATTACTAAGTACTTTGTCTTTTTATTGTTAATATAAATGGAATTATTCTTAATTTTTGGATTGTTCATTCCTAGTTTATATAAATTAATTTTTATATTGATTTTTGTATCCTGCAATGTTATGAAACTCATTTATTCTAATAGTTTTGGGATTTTTTTGTTGTTGTTCTTAGTGGATTCTTTAGGATTTTCTACATTTAAGATCATGTCATTTGCAAATAGAGACAACTTAATTTTCATTTCCAATTTGGATATCTTTAATTTTCTTTCTTTTTTTTCCCTCTTCTTTTTCTTCTTCTTCTTCTTCTTCTTTTTCTTCTTCTTCTTCTTCTTCTTCTTCTTCTTCTTCTTCTTCTTCTTCTTCTTCTTCTTCTCTTCCTCTTCCTCTTCTTGTCTCCTTCTTTTCCCTCTCCCCTAACCCAACCTCTCCCCTCCCCCTCCCTTCTCTTCCTTCCTTCTCCTCCTCTTCTTCTGCTTCTCCTTCTTTTGTTTTTTTCTTTTACCTAATTGCCCTGACTAGAACCTTCAGTAAAATGTTGAATAGAAGTAGTGAGAACAAATATCATGTCTTGTTTATTAGCTTTAAGTGGAAATATTTGATCTTTTAGCTTTAAGTACGATGTTAGCTGTCGGTTGTCATGGGACTTTTATAAATTGAAAAGTTATCTTTCCTACTTTTGAGTGTTTTTATTATGAAGAAGCATAGGAGTTTGTTTAAGGTTCTTTTCTGCTCAATTTTCTATTTAAAGAGGGTCATGTTGATTATAAAATTCTTTGTTGGCACTACTTTCGTACAACATTTTGAATGTATCCTTCCATTGTTCCAGCTTAATTATTTATATTAAGAAATTGATCCAGTCAAATTGTCATTTATTTTAAAAGTAATTTGATTTCTCTCCACCCTGCCCCTCATTCTTAAGATTTTCTTTTATTCTGGGTTTTTAGCAATTTCACTGTGATGTATAGGCAAGGATTCCTTTTTACTTATTTCTCTCGCAGTTTGTAAGTGGTCTTAAATTTGTGACATAACATTTTTTTATCAATTTGGAAACATTTCCAGACATTCTCTCTGTAGACAGTGCTCCTTCCTCCTTCTCTCTTTTCTCTCTTTCTTGGATTCTAATTATATATATCTTAGACCTTATCATGGTGCCCTCTTTGTCTTTTAACCTTTATTATGTATTATCAACTTTTTATTTTCCCATGCCTTATTGTAGGGGTTTTTTTTTCCTGATAGCTGAGTCTAAGATATTAATGAACTTATCCATTCATACATAATTTTGGTAATCCTGTTTTTAGTTTCTAAATACCTGCTACGATTCTCAATCTTGTCTCTATCTTGTCTCTTTTCTCCTTGAAAATAATAGATGTTATTTGGAATATGTTTGATAATGCCCGTATTTGAAGCCCCTGTTTCTCTTTTGTGTGCTATTTCTATTATATTTTATTCATGCCTTACTGTCCTTTTGTGCACCTGGTTATTTACTTTTATTGCTTACCTGATATAGATTTGGAAAATAAGTTTTAGAAATAATTGTAGGCCTAGGATGATGCGGTTAGCTTTGTTTATTGTTTTTTTTTTTAATTTTTAAAAAGATTTTATTTATTTATTTGAGAGAAAGAGAGAAATAGAGCATGAGGCAGAGGTTCGGTGGGGAGAGGGAGAACCAGGCTTCCTCCTGAGCAGGGTACTGGATGTGGGGCTCCATCCCAGGACCCTGGGATCATGACCTGTGCCAAAGGCAGACAGATGCTTAACCAACTGAGCCACCCAGCTGCCATAGTAGCTTCCTTTAGAAAGCATTATATTGGGGAGGGTATGTACTGTGGTGAGCGCTGTGAAGTGTGTAAGACTGATGAATCACAGACCTGTACACCTGAAACAAATAACACATTATATGTTAATAACAAATAAATGAAAGAAAGAAAGAAAGTCTTTCAAAGAAGGAATGGGGAAAGGATTATATTTGCTTCTGCCTGGTTCCTGAAGGAACTAATATTCTGGAGTTACCTCATCTGGAGATGACCCAAAGCTAAGCTTTAGTTCCCCTAAAGACTTGCCTACTCCGATTCTCCATCATTGCTAGAGTACATCCTCTTGGTGACCCATCCCACATCAAAGTGTGTTAAAACCGAGTCTCCTTTCTCTGCTGCTGTTACTGTGCCTTGTTATCTTAGCTCTCAAGAGAGCATAAAAAGTTGCTCTGCTTTTCCACTATTCTCTAGAATTGACAAAAGGCTTTATTTAATCAAGCATCTTAACCTATTAAACCTATTAAAATAGGACTTCTGTAGTCTCCATACCCCACCCCCAACTTAATGCTAGCTGTGCTAGCAAAGCAATTTGTAAATTGTGGAAAAGCCTTAATTATCTATCTGAACTAAGAGCCATAGGGTTTTTTCAGTGGCGTTTAGAAGTTAAAGTGTACCCTGAGTGTACGTTCTTCTGAGATAAGGGGTGCTGGTGTAGCCTGCTGGGGCTGGACCTATTTCATAGGAACACTATCTACTAGAGATCCCATTATCTTCTGGTAAGTGACCTTCTGCCACAAATGGCCATTTTAAATAATCTTTGCTCCCAATTAAAAATGAAGCTTCTAGGAGAGAGAATTGAGTTGACATGCAAAGCTACCTACACTTCTTATGAATTTATTCATTGATCTCGTACCATATCCTTCAGATGTTCAGCCTGATTCGTGTAAAAATTTTGGCATGCTTATACATTCCTACAATGCCCCAAATAAGTCCCATTACTAAAAATGTTATAGCAAATTTGTGATCTGCCTGCCTGTGTTGCTCTTGCTTTGTAGAAAGAAATTTGGAATTCCAAAACTATCAGTCTGATGCTTTTGTGAGCTACTACGGTCAGCATAATATCCTTTTTTAAAAAGTGGAAAAGAAGACCACAACAGTACTCCAAGGAGTATGCTTTATTCTCCAGCCCTGAAAGCATTATTTTTAGTGAGTGCCTGTCAGCAAACCTGTGCATTCCTGTCTTTATTAGATCAAAAATGTACAGTTTCTTAGTCTCTTGAGTTCCAGATGGTTCCCGAGATTCTGCCACCAACTTTTTAAATGAAAGTGTAAAGTGCAGCAGTGATTTTATATTTCAGCTTTTATTATTTTCAGGGGCTGGGTGTATTTCCTTTCTCATAGTTATTGTTTTTTAACGTAAACAAATTAGGTGTCTCTTATTTACACATTAATGCCAACAGAGGCAAAGACTAGCCTTTGAAAGAATGCCTTAAGTGAACATCACTATTGAATAAGAAAGGAAAAAAGAAAGAAAGAGAGAGGAAGGAAGGAAGTGGGGAGGAAAAGGAAGGTAGGAAATAATGGCAGGATAAAATATACATGAAAATGTACCTAAGGAACATTCTGCAGGAATTGAAATCTCAGGTAACAGTTTTTAAACCAGCAATGCACCATGGATTTTGGCCTGAGGAAATCTGACCAGTATACCCAGAGAAATGCTGATCTAACCTTATTTCTCTAAGGATTTTCTTTTTGCTCATGGTTCTAAAGAACTTGGGTTTTCCAAGAAAATTAGAATTTTAGACTATACCTGCAAAGTTCAAATGCTTATGTAAGAAAATTCAGTGTCACTACTGTAGTCTGTTTACAATATTTTGTACTTTGTGTATAAATGCTACATTTGATTTTAGTTTATGTTTCTTTCCTTGTACTTAGCATTGGCTTTGACTTCTTTTTGTATATTTTGGTTGTTGCTGTTGTTTTTAATGTTATCTTGCCATATGTATGCAAGCCACCTCAGATGTGTTTGGAATGAATCTCATGATGGAGAGATGAATATATAATAACAATAATTAATAACTTACAATGATTACCATGTACTCTACTATTTTGTGAAGGGCTAAATGACCTGCAAAGTGGTATGGACAAAGCCAGAGAAACATTATTTTGTTAAGGCTATTTTGATTCTGTATCTTCTCTTCTACTTATGCCTAGCTGCTATGTCTTAAGCATCTTCTCTTTTATTGGATGCTTGAATACAAAAGGGATAGGAGGAAGCGAGAGATAAGATTTCAACTTCTCTTCCAGTACCAACCTAGTACCTAGGCTTGCTACTGAAATCTAGTCTTTGACCTTGACACAGCTGTTTTTCTTAATGGCAATACTCCGTTGAGTTCATTCTTTCTTATCTACTGATTTCTCTTTGCCATATGAGGATTCATAAGTCCTGCTCAAAATTTAGTTCATAGTTCTATCTTTTTCTCTCATCATTACCCCTGGCTTCACTATAAGACATACCTTGTGCAGAGATCTGTGGCAAGCATTTCCATCCCTACCTTTAAGATCCATTGGAATATTTGGGAACCTTGTGTGCAAATTCTTCAGGAAGCTGAAGAAAACAGGAGAAAGGTATCATTCTGGGGGGTCTCTCTTATATACTTGATATCCCAGGTACCATCTCTCTATATGCATGTATTAAGAAAGAAAAGTCTATCTTCCTGTTAGAGAGAGTGCCCCTTCTGGCTATTAGAGCCCAAGATCATCAAATACTTGAGTCTTTCCCCTTTCTCATTCTGATTCCATGTCGCTACCTGGTTAAACCATGTCAGGTAGTCGGTTTGTTTGACAGTTGCATATTCAGTATAAATAACTGGTATTCTGATTTTATATATTAGTGTTAGTGATATTTTTAGCAAGAGGCATATTTACCACTCCAAATAATTTGAGGTCTTTCTGCAAAGTAGACTAGACTTGGGGCTGTGGTAAATTTAGACTCTAGGACTGTTAGCTTCATGAAGGCAGGGACTATATTTATCTTGTTCATCACTTTCTATATTAAAGTGCCTGGTCCTTCATTGGCTTTTAATATATCAGAGTGAATGAAAATTCTATCTTCTTGGGCTACTGAGAAGTAGCCACTCAGTTGGCTTCTGTCTTGGTGGCATCAATCATATCACAAAAGATTTCTTTTGAACTTTTTGGGAAGCTTTACTATTCTTATTATATGGATGTTAAAACCAATATTTAAGTAGTTAAATAAATTTCCTATTGTCACAAAGCTAAAGAATGACTTTGGAACCTTAATATAGAGAAGTTCAAAGCCCATACCTTTTCTGTTATATTATGGACCCCATAGGAATAATTCAAGCTAAATAAATCAGAGATCACAGCAAAGTGGAGCGATCAGGTAAAGATTTTTGGAAAAGATTTGATTTGAGCTAGGATTTAAAGGTTGTTCAGCACTTCACCCTAAAGACAGGATACACAATATGAGCAAAGGTAAAGGGGCAAGGTATTGAATGTTAAACTGGGGGAACATAAAGTAATAAAATTCAACTTTAGAGTATAAGCTAAAAGTTATAGGATGATGGGAAATGAATCTAGAGAAGTATGACACATCATTAAATTCTGAAATAGCAGATTAAGGAATATGAACATCCTTCTAAAAGTAATCAGAAGCAAACAAAGCTTTTTAAAGAAAAGAAATATGATTAAAGCCATGCTTCAGAATGATGATTCAAGTTGACCTCTTTCTCAACTGGAAGTAAGGAGACTAATTAAGATGTTATTAAAAGTAATGCATGTGATGATAGTAAGGATGGGACAGGAAGAGGGGAGGTAGAGGATTTAGAGCTGAGTCTCAAGGCAACATAAGCAGGGGAGTTGAACGAGCATTAACAGAAACAGAGGAGTTAAACAGATGATGTAGGAAGACCATGCATCTGGTTTTGTAGACACTACGTTTGTGTTGCTTGTAGTGTATCCAAATGTAGGTGATGTGCAGAAAATTGGAATGTGAGCCTGTAGCTTGAAAAGTCTCTGCTAGTGTCAACTATGTGGGATTCTTCAGGGAGACAATAATTGAAATCATAGGGTAAATGAGATTATCAGAGGCAAGCATATGAAAAGTAAAGAGTAAAGACTTGAACTAACCTCAGTCAGGAACATTTTGGGTGCAGAAGGAGGAAGAAGAAGCCTCAAAGTAGACAGAGAAGGCGCGGTCAAAGAGGTAGGTAGTTATTACTTCCCTCAAGGGGTTATTTCTGCTGGTTTCAAGACTGAGAACTACTGTCTTAGTTTAATGATAGAAAATGATGAAAATAGCTAGGAGGAAGTAAGTTGGTAAATATGGATTAGGCCAAGGCAAATGTGATGAGCTGAATAGAATTTTTTTGTGCCTATTTACAAAAATAAAAAAATAAAAAATAAGACTTTTTTTTTAAAATGCTACTTCAAAACTGCCTTATTTTCCCAAACTTTCTCTGCTATTTTGAATAAAAGTAATAGGCAATACTAATGGATAATGGATTCCTAGTAAATTCTTTTTTTTTTTTTAAGATTTTTATTTATTTATTTGACACAGAGAAACACAGCTAGAGAGAGTGGGGGAGGGGGAGTGAGAGAGGGAGAAGCAGGGGGAGTGAGAGAGGGAGAAGCAGGCTTCCCGCCAAGCAGGAAGCCCGTCGCGGGGCTCAATCCCGGGTCTCCGGGATCATGACCTGAGCCGAAGGCAGTGGCTTAGTCAACTGAGCCACCCAGGTGCCCCGATTCCTAGTAAATTCTTAAAACATTCAGGAGTATTCTTCTACCCCAAGTTCAATGTGAATTGAATTCCTAACAATTGATGTTATAGCAGACTTTGAAATGAAAGTAGTCAACTGAATAACTCTATCTTAGGTATTGATATACTCTTTTTCTAATATTTTGTCTCTGAAATGCTAAACCCTCTTTGCCCCCTGGTTTTCTATCTTAAGTTAGATAGTGCCATTTTACTTTTTAAAATTTCCAATTTGACATAAGAAACATTTGCTTCTTTATCCTTTTATAATGCTAAAGCCACAGAAATACTATTCTGTCTTCTGATATTTTTGGTTGATAAGCATACAACATATTTCTGCTGTTTCAGTATGCAGTGCTTTTATAGAAGCAAACAAAAAGTGAAAAAATATCTTGATTGTTCAGAATCAAAACTTATTTGCTCACTCCTAAGGATGTACATATTTCATAGCTTTGTGAATAGTTTTTGCTAATTTAGTCTCGTTCTTTTTGAACAATAAAGGCTTTCGAAAATTGATTTTTAATTGCAGAAATAATTTTTCTTCAGTTAATCTCTATCATTAATTTCAACTGGTATGAGAAACCGAGAAGAATCTGTATAAACGCATAGAACATTTAGAAATTGTAATCTCTGTGTTTATTTGTTGTCATTTTTAAAGAACATTCAAAAAATAAGAAAAGGAATTGATGTCATAGTAAATATGTTAGGAGAAGACAACCAAGATAAAAATGAAAAAAAAAAAAAAAAGATGAGGTGCCTGGGTGGCTTAGTGGGTTAAAGTCTCTGCCTTCAGCTCAGGTCATGATCTCAGGGTCCTGGGATTGAGGCCCGCATCAGGCTCTCTGCTTGGCAGGGAGCCTGCTTCCTCCTCTCTCTGCCTGCCTCTCTGCCTACTTGTGATCTCCTCTCTCTGTTAAATAAATAAATAAAATCTTTAAAAGAAAAAAAGATGAGAAACACCCAAAGGCAATTAGCAGAGTGGTTTCCAGAGTCTAATAATTCATTATCGCAAGGTGAAAATATCCGGCCCCCATTTGTAATTATTTCTTGTCTAAAAAGCAGAAAATAAGTTAAGCTGTACTAATCTTCAATATAAATATTTACACTGGCACCCTCACTGCCTCTGCATATCAGAAAGGCATGGATCATATGATGTGTATAAGGTATACCAATGGTATATCCAAATAGTATAATCCAAAGCTCTTTAAGAATTACTCCATCACTCTTGGGTTCCCTTTCAGTATTTTGCAATGTGTTACAATTTCCTTTTTCCATTAAGTGAATGTTAAAATTTATTATTCTAAGAATTATAACCTTTTAGTATTTTATAATGAGGAAGACAAAGACCATGATCATTTTGTCATATAAAGAAGTTCACCGGTTATCTTGTTGAGGTACTTAAAATGGCTGGGTTACACATTTTTCTCTTACAAGTTAGATAAGTGTTCCAAATATGCTTAACTTTGCTGCAGTAAGTGGGCCTCAAAGGAATGCTACCTTGTAGATATATTTTGAAAAAAGAAATATTTTAATTCATCCCATCGAGATTAAGTTGATGTTTTAATAATGAGTGATTCACTGTTTTTCATTAATATTAATACAGCAAAAGCATTTTAAAAGTGAATCTTGAGAGATGTTTCCATTGTTATGTGATTTTGCTACATTTTAACAGCAGATATGTCTTCTATAAATTCATGATAGCATCTTCATTTTTAAAAAATAACGTTTTATAATCTGTTTTAAAATCTTATATAGGATGGTTTCAGTGGATCTTGAACACATGGCTAAAAGTATAACAGGGCAACAACTTAGGTTTCAAAAACAAATGATTGGTAACCAAGAAGGTACCAGCCTGCTGAGTTTCAACAAAAATGTTTGTATAATTGGTATGCAACTGAAAAGCAAGTATCAGAGTTTTCTTAAGTGTTTCCCTTGATATACTCATTCCATTGGAATATATAGATTTTTTTGTGAAGTATCTTTTTCATCTATGTTAGTCCTTAAAACCAGATTTAAAAACCTAGAACTTTAACTCTCAGATCACTAAATGTAAAACTAAGACTTTCATAGAAATTAAACAAATTTACTTATATTGTTTTCACTAAAAACAATTATCAATAACTTTATTAAGAATAAATGTATTCTAGGGGCGCGTGGGTAGGTCAGTCAGTTAAGCATGCAGCTCTTGGTTTTGGTTCAGGTAATAATTTCAGCATCATGAGATTGAGCCCCATGTCAGCTTCGAGCTCAGCACAGAGTCTGCTTGAGATTCTTCCCTTTCCTTCCCCCTCTGTTCTTCCCCCTGCTCAATCTCTCTCTCTCTAAAATAAATAAAATATTTTTTAAAAAGGAATGAAAATTTCATATGTCATTAATAACTTTAAAAATTATTTAAGCATTATTTCATCTTTAATAGCCTTTAGCTTATCTATTTATATAACTATGTTGTATTTCATACACTATAATAGTACATTAGTAGCTATATATTTTTTATAAATTGATATACATCTATGAGATACCCCAAATTTTTCACTATTAAGGGGTTACTACTGGGGTACCTAGGTGGCTCAGTCAGTTGAGTGTCTGCCTTCAGCTCTGGTCATGATCCCAGGGTCCTGGGCTTCAGCCCCACATCTGGCTCTCTGCTCAGTGGGGAGTCTACTTCTCCCTTTCCCTCTGTGCTTTCTCTCTCTTTCAAATAAATAAATAAAATCTTTTTTTTAAAAAAAGGGGTATATTATTCAAATAGTTTACAGTTCACTAAATCAATAAACTAGATTGAATAAAATGTTTTTCTAGGAGAATAATAATTATATTGAAAAGAAAGAGTACCTTAGTCCCTGTTACCATATAAGCACCAATGAGCATTGTATTATTACTTCCATGGGCCCTCTGCACTTTTGCCTTCATGGGCTTCTTCTTCCATAAAGAAATATTTAAAATTTTGTGACTACATTGGTATAAAGATGAATATATTAATATTACTCATTTTCTCTAACCTAAAAGTTCATTTTTTCTTCTAATTTTAAGATAAATAGAACATTTTTATGAGCCCTTAAAAGTATTGAGGGCCCTAGTTCCTGTGCCACATTGATAAGTTGGCCTTGGCACCAACACAGTAAGAGAGGAAAATAAAGCTTCTCATACTTAAATTTTAGTTTCAGAACTAGTAGCCTATTAGTTGCAAAATAGACACACATAAGGACCAGTTATACTTTTTGAGGAAAGACTAATGTGCCACAAAGTAGTCTCCAAATAATCTCTCAGACATGAAGTCTTCCTCCTTGAAAAATGGTGGATTCCTCAGAACAGCAATTAGGAGGAGAGAAAGAAGGGGAGGCAGACCTGAAGCTACTGTGCAGGAATAGGTGGACAGTGAGCACAGACTACACACAGTACAACCGGAATCGACCAAGCGGAAAGGGAGGGGTCCAGTCTTCAGTCAGATGAAACCCTGAACTCTTTCTCATGACCTACAGGTCTGACCCATCCGATTCTTTCCTGTCTCATCTCGTCCCACATTGCTTCGTTGCCATGCTTCCATCATGCTGGCCTTTCTGCTGTCCCCAAACACAACCGTAATAGCTCACCCCCCCTAAAGGTCTCTGCCGGCACACACTTGTGTCATTGAGGCCTCTGCTGCGTGTTACCTTCCCAGTCTTTTCTAGCCACCCCTTTCCTCACTAATCTGTTGTATCATCCTATTGTAATTTTTCATCATACTGTCTCCATTTCTCTTGATCGTTTATTCATTTCTTCATTGTCTACCACCCCAAATGGGATATAAATTCCATGGTTGCAGAGGACAAGTCTGTCTAGATTACCTGTAGCCCTTCCATGTCTAGAACAATGCCTAGCATTCAAGAAATACCGAACGAATAATT
The DNA here is from genome assembly GCA_004023965.1 of Spilogale gracilis. Lineage (NCBI taxonomy): Eukaryota > Metazoa > Chordata > Mammalia > Carnivora > Mephitidae > Spilogale > Spilogale gracilis. The sequence goes on from PITA01000009.1 coordinate 101,097, forward strand.
TAGCAGCTCCCTCAATCCCTGCTACCTCTACTATCATTCAAGCAGCTCAGGTCATGGCACTGTCTATGATGAGACCTTTCCTTTAGGAATGTCACCTTTTCAGAAACTCAACACCTAGTTTAACATAATGTATCTGCAAACAACAATAACAACAGCTACAACTCAGCAGCTGAGAAATACCTCCCCAAACATCTTAAATACTCATATGTACTGGTACTAATATACTTCACTTCACATGACTAGGTATCACACGATTATTAGCTAATGGCAACTCCCTGTTGTTACATAAGCCATCTTATGTCTATAACGTAGACGGGCAATATGACATAATGCACACAGTATATCCAGTGATCGTGTATCTCTCATAGCGGAAGCACAGCAGACAATGTGATGCCTCATGTTTAAATGTGATCTAGCATCATTTTTAGGCCCTCTTTCTCCAGCCATCTAGAGATATTACCAAGCAGCAAAGGTTTTACGTTTTCCATTGCCTACTTTCACTCCCTGTGGGACAGCTGGGGTAAGCCTACTGTCAAACGGTCACTAATTGTTAATACTCATCTTTAAAATTAATCTACAAAAGATGAGTTTCAGGTCCCCCACCTCCATCCCCAAACACCAATTTTGACTTCAGTCATGAGTCCTTCTGGAATCTCTGCAATTTTCTGTTCTTCCTGACCAGACAGTTGTACCCATCCATCCCCACACAAACTCACAACTGATCAACCAGGAAGTATTTATTTATTGCTGATGATGTGCTCAGTACTGTGTCAAAGCGTTGTGGATATGGAGGTAAAGTATAAAAAAAATCATTGCTGTTCTTAGAGAACTCAAAGTACAGATAAGAAAGAAAATTACTAGGCATAAGAAGGCATCGATGGATGTTAACTGGATTTACTGTGATCATTTCACTATATATACATATATTGAATCATGTAGTATATCTGAAACTAATATAATGTTATATGTCAATTATGTCTCTCCCTTTATATATAGATTTATATATGTTATTATATGTATTGTTTATATATATTGTGTGTGTGTATCTATATATATGAATAGTGGTAAAATAAAGTAAAAGCAACAAGAACAACAAAAAACATTGAATCTTAGAGGACAAAATACAACCACAGGAAGTAGACCTAGAGCTCATTCTCTAAGTAAGAGAGAAGGGCATTTCAGGCAAAGGGATAAAAGGCATAAAGAAAGGATGAATATGCTTGTTTGTGGATTTTGAGGAGACGTTAAAATGGACTCTATGTTAGGAGAAAAAAAGTGGGAAATGTGGTTAGTAGCAAATGAGAACATATCATCAAGACATTGAATGCTAGAGAGAGGCATTTGGATTTGTTTGAGTGGAAAACGTGGAATTATATTTACTCTCATCTTTCTCCTCATGTCCCAAATTTGTAGAGAAAATAAAAGACTTCTTTTTATTGAATAATTCCTTCCTGGAAGTCTTCTATTTGTAATAATGACAGTCAAAACCCTCTGAAGGTATGTTAAGAATAGTGGCTGAAACCTCAAGCTGGGATTTTTAGCATTTATACATTTTTTTCATAAGGTGCTTTTGCTATTTTTAAACTTAAATAATTTGGTTTGGAAGAATGAGAGAAATGATCTTTAATGAGAGGTGACTTTTTTCTGACAGCAAATGGATTTTTCATTTTAGCTAGTCTGAGGACACACTTTCTTAACTATCATAAGCTGTTTTTGGTTTGTCTCAGGATCTGGAATACAAATATATTAAATTCAGCTAGGTAATGCATGGCCCTAGATTTTGATATTTTTTAATATGTCTTATTTATATCACTCTGTGACCTGTATCATTATTAAAGGAAAGAAGAAAATTTGTGGAGCATATATTATGAACCAGTGCTTTGGTCAGGATGGACTAAGATAAATTGCTGCAAAAAATTTACTTTCAGGTCTCAGTAGTTTAACAAAACAAAGGTTCATTTCCATCATGGGTTGGCAGGGGTCCCGTGCTGATAGTTGCTCAGAGACCCAGGCTGACAGAAACTTCATCATTTGCAGTTCCACCATCTGGAACACATGGTCTCCCTGCTCCTAGCATCAGGGGAGAGAGCATGGAAAATGGCATGCTGGCTTCTATGTGCTGTGACCCATGGGTTGGAACTTGTCACGTGGGTCCACCCAGGTGTGAGGAGTCTGGGAAATATAGTCCTCCAAGTCTCCAGGACAGGTAGGAGAACCAGAATCTGGTGGGCACTAGTAAGTTCTGCCATGACCAGGGAGGGGGCCAGTGTGTTTCATATGTCTTATTTACTCTTCAGGAAAGCTTGAAAGAATAATAGTGTCCTCATTTTTGCAGACAAAGGAAACCAAAGTACGGTGAGGTAAAAAGAGGTTGGGTCAGAGGTCCTGGGTTGGAACCTCAGCTTAATTATGTAAATGCTGAGTTATAAGACAGATCAGCTAATTTCTCACTCCTTCTGCACAATTAAATTGTGCACGTCACAATCGGATGGTTTTCCCAACCTGTTACTGTCTTCCTATAGCAATCTGTACTACTCTCTCATCACAGTTCCTGTATTGTAACTACTGTTGTGGATGGTAAGTTTCTTTAGGGAGAGGGCTGTTCTTATTCACATTTTTACTCCTTGTGCCATGTTCAGTAGCTGGCATCTGGTAACTGCTTAATATTTATTGAGGGGATAAATTTAAATAATTCTGGTCATCTGTTGCATTAAGATGTCGATGAAAATGGCAATGTTGGGGGCACCTGTGTGGCTCAGTTGGTTGGGCGACTGCCTTCAGCTTGGGTCATCATCCTGGAGTCCCAGGATTGAGCCCCATATTGGGGCTCCCTGCTCAGTGGGAAGCCTGCTTCTCCCTCTCTCACTCCCCCTGCTTATGTTCCCTCTCTAGCTGTGTTTCTCTCTGTCAAATAAATAAATAAAATCTTTAAAAAAATGGCAATGTTGTTAATGACACAAAGTAACTTGCCATATTTCAACAAAGTATAACCAAATAAAAGTTTTGTTTTTTGTTTTTTTTTTTTACAAATTCCCTGTTTTTTCTAATCTGAAACAAAATTACTTAATATTGCAGTGCAGTAGACTGCATATAAAACTCACAGTCATGTTTATTTATTATCTGATTAATTTCCTAGGGCTTCTGTAATGAAGTGCCACAGACTGTGGTTTGCAACAGTGGAGATGTACCATCTCAGGTTCTGAAGGCTAGAATTCAATAAGAATGAGGGGGAACCTGCCCCATGCCTCTCTTCCTGGCCTCTGGTGATGGCTGGCAATCCCTGCCATTCCTTGGTTTTTAGAGGCAACATTACAATCTCTGCCTCTTTCCCATGATGTTGTCCCTGCCTCTCTCCTCTCTGCTTGTAAAGATACCAGTTATACCACATCAGGACCCGCTGATGATCTCATCTTAACTTGATTACATCTCAAAGACCCTGTTTTGGGGGCATCCAGGTGGCTCAGTCAGTTAAGCATCTGCCTTCAGCTCAGGTCATGATCCTGTGTCAGGCTGTCTGCTCAGTAGGGAGCCTGCTTCTCTCTCTCCCTCTCCCTCTGCCTGCTGCTTTGCCTCCTTGTGCTCTCTCTCTCTCTCTGGCAAATGAATAAATAAAGTCTTAAAAAAAAAAAAAAGACCCCGTTTTGAAATGAGGTCTCATCCAAAGTACTGGGGATTAGAACTCAACATACCTTTTGGGGGGGACATAGTTCAACCCATAACAACCATAAGTAGTATATTTTTAAATAAAATATCTAGATTTGTACTTCTCTTGAAAAATCAGAAGACCTTTAAAGAGAGCATCTGCTTTCCTCCGTGGATCAGTTCCCTGTCACTAGCAGATATCTTTCCCTTCTTCTGGGGCCTGTGCTCTCTAGTTTGCCACACCCCCCCACTCATCACTGAATGCCTCCATGGCCATGTTTCATTTTTAGTACTGAACATGAATTATGACAGCATCAGAATACCAGAATTATTATACTAAGGCCTCTTTATCTACTACATTATTTCTCTGGCCCTGATGATTTACAATTTTGTAACTCCTGTTAGGAAAAAAATTCATCTCTACTGATAGACACAAAAGTTTACTAAATTCATTTCATTGTATAGTCTTTCCTTAAGACTCACAATAACATTTAATGCCAAAAATAATTTATTCATGACAAATTGTTTCTGAATGACTTATTTAAGGAGTCTGGAATATAATCAGATACAGCACCAGGAGAAATGAAAAGATGGTGTCAAAGGAGAAAATAAGGTCAATAATCACTTTTCAACAAAAGCAGCTGAAACAATGCTGGCAATAATTAAAAGAAAGAGACATAGAAAATGAATTGTATTATGTGACCCACCCATAGGCAAGATACAAAGATGCTGTGTTCAGAAAAAAAAGATTTTAATATGATTAAAAGTCCGAACAGTCAACTTTTAGGAAATACACAAAGAGAATTTATAAGTGAACAGGGAAAAATCCCTGAGGCCACTTATGAAATAAGGGTAAAATGTTAATTCTTCTCAAAATTGTTGTTTTATTTATTACTAAATAGAAAGTGGTAACTATATTCAGTATTCAAGGACAATGGACGTAATAAAAGGGAGCAACAGATCTTCAGACCTAAATAGATGTGACTCTTTGTCCCTCAGTTGTTACATTTTGTGTTTAAGACTCATTTCATTTTTAATTTTCACTTCTTCCACTAAATCCAAGCCTGCTTCTCCTTTGCACTCCCCGAGTTATGAAACAACCCTGTTTTCTGCTCCTCTAAGCCGAAAACATCCCTTCATGCCTCATCCTTTACCCTCAGCCACATTCAGTCAGGGATCTGGTCCTGTCATTTTTTACCTCATAAGTATATTGGGAGAAACCCCTCTCCTTTTCTCTGTCCTCACTGGCCCCACCTTCATGAGGCCCTTTCTACCATACACCTTTTACAAAACTGAACTAGGATAATCAGATGACTGCATTAAAGTAGCGTAGGGCCTCATCATCATTCATGTGGACTCTCGAGCTTCCTGGAAATGGGTCTCCGTACCACATGCCTCCCCCAGGGTGCTGTCTTTTATCCACACCCACAGGATGGCCATTCACACTTCTCTGTCCTTAAAAAAATCCCCTCTACTCAAAGGCATTTACTGTCTCCCTTTTCACCTTCTGTTACTCATCCCTCAGCTCCATCTTACTTGCTCTGTGGCGTCTTCCTGGGTAAGTTAGTGTCTTCCCTTTGTGCTTTTCTAGTGCCTCTCTGTTTACATCTCAGTATATTTGCTCCTCCAACCAGCACCCAGGGGTCAGCAGTTTCCACCACCTGGGATCTTCTGAGACATGCAGAATCTTGGGCTCCACCCCAGACCTACTATGTCACAACCTACGTTTTAAGGGCATCTCCAGTTGATTCTGATACACATACAAGTTTGAGCTGTGTGGCTAGCAGTATGATTAGAGGTTTGTTGTTGGTTGGTTTTTTTTTTTAAGATTTTATTTATTTATTTGACAGAGAGAGAGATCACAAGTAGGCAGAGAGGCAGGCAGAGAGAGAGAGGAGGAAGCAGGCTCCCTGCAGAGCAGAGAGCCAGGTGCGGGCCTCAATCCCAAGACCCCGAGACCATGACCCGAACTGAAGGCAGAGGCTTTAACCCATTGAGCCACCCAGGCGCCCTGATTAGAGGTTTGGAGTTTGAGCTTTTATATTGAATTCTTAGCTCCTCTAGATGAGAGCCACACATTTCATTTTTGTATCCCCTAACAAAGCGACAGTGTCTGCTGAGCACTTGCAGTATATGAGGGAGGGACGGAGAAAATGGGAACAGATGGTTTAGTGGTCACCCAAGCAGTAGGGGCAAAACCAGGACTCCCTGGCACTTACGTATCAGATCCTTTCTACCGCCCATGCTGTGCCACTTAAAACGTCTTTATTCTCTATTCTAAACCTAGGAGATGTGGGAGGACACGCTCACAGTCACAAGGCTATTGTAAGTGGCAAAGAGGACTCCGGGACACAAGTTTTTCTCTTGTCACTTAGTTGAGGATCTTTACACTATGTCATTTGGCCTCTATCTGTCAGAAGAACAAATGTGAAACACATTGAACTTCTGTTCTCCCAAGTCAAGTTTCAAAGAGCATCTGCCGTAATGAATAAAAATATATTTGTATTTCCCCCGTGTGCTTCTATTCAGCCATTCTTGAGTTACAGTCCAGTAAGTCAAGCTCAGGGAACATCACGTTTATCTCAGAGTTAAAAGACAAGCCCAAACTAAAAAGCAAAACAAAACAAAAGTAAGAAATCATTATAAGCGTGGATGTAATTAGTCAGTTGCCAATTTGATTTTCTTTTCTACCTGGCGCAATAATTTGTAGCTCGTAACATTAAGCATATTTTTACAGTACATTTTAAACATGCATATAATGGTTTCAGGCTTCCGTTTTGAATGAGACATATTTATACTCTAAATGCCACATTTACTTATGTATTTCCAGTGTGTCTGAATATTTTGGGAAGGAAACAAATAGGATGATTATGTAATTGCCACCAATATGTTTTGCGCTGCTTTTTTTCGCTTTTGAAATAACAACCATATTACGCCATAAGTGGCTGATTCAGTCACAAAGCAACAAATTATTTGTTGCATGTGCTGCATGTGCCAGGCATTGTCATAGGCTCTGCCCTTGGAATTCTGCCTCCATAGATTGTGGACTAAGGAGGGGAGCCACCCAAAGAAACAAGCAGTTGCAACAAGTTTATGAAGGCAGGTGAAAACACAGTTAACTGCAAGGCATCTAGGCAGGAGGAGCACCTGGTGCTTGGGACACCAAAAAGCCTTGCAAAGGAGATGACCACAAAGTTATGTCCCAAAGAAGAATGGAATTTAACCAGGCAAATTATGTGGGGTCAGACTTTCTAGACAGGACAGCTGCACATGCAAAGGCCCTGATCCAAGAGAAAGAATGAAAAAAAAAAAAAAAAACCAGTTTGAGATAGCTGTAAGTAATTCAGTGTGTTACTGGTACAAGGGAGGGAATGGATTGTGGAGTGATGAGGGTTAATGTCAGTCAGGAAAGCAAGGGCAAGATCATGAGGGGTGCTGAATTCCATACAAAGGAATTTGGATGTCATTCTAAATAGGAGTAATATGTAATGCTTTCCTAGTGCTTACATGGGAGCCATATTGCTCTAAACTTATCTCACTTAGTCGTCACAGCTGGTGACTTTATAGGTAATGAAACTGAGGCACAAAGACTAAAAGTAAAACAACCTGAAGTTGCACAGCGAGGCAGTGATGGAGTTGGACTCCTAAAAACAATGGGAAGGGGCATGATGTTTGTTTTGTGAAGGTCATTATGGCTTAAGTATGAAGATAGAATTTGAGAAGACATTTCAGTAACCCACATAAACTAGCTGAAGACCTGAGCTAAGTAAGCTGAGTCAGTTGGGAAGGAAAGAAAGAAATGAGTAGAGAGATGCTCAGAGGCTGTGGTAGAACTCAGTGATAGGTCAGCAAGATGTGAGGCCAAGTATGTGACCAAATGGGCTTCTCCAAATAGGGCACGAGTATGAGATTTTAGGTCATATACAATCAAGTATGTATTTCCTATGACCATATTTGTAATTAAAATGACTAAAATAAATACTAATCTCTGATGACACATAAATTAATTTTAGGAGTGGCATTTTTTAAATGAAGAAATTGAAAGTCCTAGGTTTTACTTTATAAAAAATACTCTGTCATCTAACTATGGTGTTACTTCATTCTTAGGTTACTTATAGTACAGCTCTCTGTCTTTTATTTTCCTGTCAATTCTAATTCCCCAGCCAAAGAACCTCATCTATGAATGTGTTTTCTCAATGTTGACAGAAACTCAAAATTCAGATAATTTTGCTGCAAGTTTCAGTCCATTCTTGATAACTCAGATTCTGGGGTGTGAGTATCTTCTTTGATCCATATTTCTGATTACCCTGCTTTGTGTAGTGGGGGGGGGGGGCTTTGCTCCCTGCAATGCCTTTCATTTGCATATCTTTGAACCCTGGCCTCTCTGGCTTAGGATCCCTATTATCAGACACCAAACCTGCCTATTAGCTCCTTAACTCATTCATATTTAGTGGTCTCTTGTCTTTTGCATTTTTTGGTAATATTGGTAATTTTATGATAAAACTAACATCTTTCCAATACTGTGTTGCTTTCACATCTTCCCCATAATCTGTATTAAAATGCCAACTAATTAGTATTCTTTAGTTGTGTTCAGTGGTCTAGTTCATCTTTGAAGAGACATTTTTGAACTTTTAGAACTTTTGTCACTCATTTTTGTGATGTCCCTATCCTTTTTCCTTGGCTGTAGAGCCAAGCTTTGAATGCCCGTTCAATATTATATCTTCACCTCCTTATCTTTATAACAATTACCTTTTTGTATTCAATTTTCAGGTCTTCGCCCAACACAGTCCTGTCTGTGCTTTTGGTTCTGATCTTCCAAATTCTGTCCAATTCCACTAGGGACAATGTTCAAGCCAATGTAATAAGCAGCCACTAATCCCCATTTTAGATTAAATTATTAGTAGTACAGCCAAAATTATGAGAGTACCATAGCCATATTTTAATGATAATCTCTTTTTAAAAAAAAAAAGATTTTATTTATTTATTTGACAGAGAAACACAGTGAGTGAGGGAACACAAGCAGGGGGAGTGAGAGAGGGAGAAGCAGGCTTCCCGCCGAGCGGGCAGCCCAATGCAGGGCTCGATCCTGGGGTCTTTGGGATCATGACCTGAGCCGAAGGCAGTTGCTTAACCAACTGAGCCACCCAGGCGCCCCAATGATAATCTCTTTTAAAGAAAAAGGTGAGGGAATAACATTTTGTATTGATGAAAGGGCGGAGGAACACAAATTGCATTTATAAAAACTTTAAACATAAAAATAGAAAATGATGCCTTTCATTGAGGCAAGAATAAAGAAGCTAATCTGTTCTTTGTTTTCATTTATCTCCCTGTATAAATAATATCTGTTATCATTTATTTCTCTGTTATAAATAATAAGGACACAGAAAATCAGAGCAAGGTTTGGATAATACAGGATTGGGGCAAAATGGTTAGTTAGCAGGAAGAAAAGCTGGATTTGGAATGCATTTTAAGTGCAGAAGGAGTAACAAAAGAAAAGCGAATTATCCATTCAAGATAAAAATTTCCAGGAGAGATAAAAAGCAGAAGTAAGTTAGAATGATTAAAATGCTACTATCTTTCTATCTTTATCATCAGCATTTTAGAAATCATTCCACTGGCGAAGTTTTGTTGTTTACCCTACATCTGATGTCACAGTTCACTGCGGGGGTCAGCACACTACAGCCCATGGGCCCACCAGCTAAGAATGTTTTCGTATTTTTATAGGGTTGAAAAAAATCACAAGAATAACATTTCATGACACAGAAACATTAACTGGAATTTAAGATTCAGGGGCCATAAAGTCTTCTTGGAAAATAGCCACATTATTTGTCTCTGTGTTATCTGTGGCTGCTTTCATGCTCAAACAGCAGATCTAAGGGATGGCCAGGAAAGACTGAAGGACTTACTCTCTAGCCATGTACAGAAAAGTTTACCAGTCCCTGATTCCATGACTCAAGTAAGTCTCCTCTTATTTGGTAAGGATCTTTTAACTAGCATATTTTCTAAGTATCCATTCCCAAACCAATGGACACCTTTATAATGACATAATTTGGAAGTGAATAAAGCAAGCCATTTCTATACAGATGATCATGTTACTTAATTACCAGTCATACAAAAGCAGTAATTTTTATGGCATATATAACAGTTGAACAGTCTAGAAAAGTTATCTTAAAATATTTTATTGCTTGTTTATTGACTTCTCTATACTTCTCTGGAGAATTCTTTATAAGAAAAACAGGTTGATTTGGACATAAGATGAGAAATAAAAATCCTTAGAAATCCCCTCCCCAAAAAACAGAGAAGAGTGATAAATGGATAAAGGAAACTATGTAAAATAATATTTTTACAGCATATAAGGATATCCCTTCAGCAAATAATAGGACCCCTAAAAATGGCATGTATTTTTGGAACAAGTTTACCTTGCTGAATTGAACTTCACCCCCTATATGTAAAGGCCACTGAAACAATTCCCTCAGCAAATCTGTTGTATTTACCTAGATCATCGGTGTACTCAATAACTTCATTTAGCTTTTAAAAATATATAAGAGCTTTTTAAAAAAACATTTTATTTATTTATCTGACAGAGAGATCATAAGCAGGCAGAGAGGCAGGCAGAGAGAAAGGAGGAAGTAGGCTCCCTGCTGAGCAGAGGGAGGATCCCAGGACCCTGAGATCATGACCTGAGCTGAAGGCAGAGGCTTTAACCCACTGAGCCACCCAGGCGCCCCCAATAATTTTTTTATATGTGTTTACCTGTGATACATATACTGTGTCGTCTTAATCCCCAAATAAATGAATATGTAAATAAACATTAAAGCTCTTGTTTATTTATTTTAAAAGCTCTTATATACATAGGGAGAGCCTGGTGGTGGGTACTGAGGGCACCTATTGCATAGAGCACTGGGTGTGGGGAATGGGGAGTGAATCTTGGAACACTGGGGAAAAAAAATTCAGTAACAATAAAAAAAAATAAAAAAATAAGCTTTTATATTGGGTGCCTGGGTGGCTCAGTGGGTGGAGCCTCTGCCTCGGCTCAGGTCATGATCTCAGGGTCCTGGGATTGAGGCCCACAAGGAGCTCTCTGCTCATCAGAGAGCCTGCTTCCTCCTCTCTCTCTGCCTGCCTCTCTGCCTACTTGTGATCTCTCTCTGTCAGATAAATAAATAAAATCCTTAAAAAAAAATTATTGGAAGGCAAGTCATGACTATATTAACCAACACATTTTATTAAAGTTTAGGCAGAATAAACTGATGAACTGATTCAGTTTGATAAACTAAATTTTAGACACTAATGAAATAAATTAATAAAATTATATAGGAATGAAGGAGAGACTTAAAAACTAATATTCCAAGAAGTTAAGTGTTCTATCATTCATGTGTTTAATGTACTTATTTTGTAAAGAATGTGTATTTATTCAACTGCATCCATCACAGCCAGTGGTGTGGCTAAGCACATAGGCTGTGGAAGGTAAAGATTTGAGTTTAAACCTCAACCCCATCTCTAGCTGGCCAGATGTACTCAGATAATGTAACTTCCTTGGTTTTTGCCCTGCAGTTTCTCTCCCTAGAAAGTAGATACAATAATATGTTCATGTCATAAAGTTAGCTAATATTAATGTTGGCTCATTGTTATCATTTTATGTCAGGCCCTTTGTGACAAATTTTTATATAATATAAGGATGAACACTTACCATCTTCTTGATTTTTTTTCCTTCTATCAGTTTATTAAGCAGATCCTTATTCCCAGTCTCTTTAGCTATGATTTTTTTTTTAATAATCTTGGTACATTATGAGAGAACTAAAATGTTTCAAGCAACTTTATGTCACTTAGGAAATCTACCCATCATCTGTCCATATTAAGTCTTCAACCAACCAGTACTCTTTATTCGTACCTATGTGATAAATGATAAAATACAACCACCATTGACTGCCATCATATGGGCATTTATGGTAGCTGGTCAAAAAGCTACTTCTGGATGCATATTCCTGCTCTGTGAGCTTTCCCTGTAACCACAGAGCCAGTCCCACACCAAGACTGTGGGAGCCAGTTCTACTGTAAGCTTCACTGAATGAGATCCTGTTTTGGTCCGGTGTTGGCTTAAGGAGTTTGGAGCACAGCCAATGGTCACATCCAGGACCTCGTTGGGAATTTCCCTTTAACAGAAGCATGACTTAAGTTGGATAAATAAAACCAAACATTCCTAAGAATGGGAATTTTATGTTGCTGGATGAATAGCCATTTCTGAATGCCTATTCAATTGTCTGACTTCTCTGTCATACCACTGTTGGGAAGCTTGGATCCATCCTATAGTAAATCGCATAGCAAATTATGGAGAATTTTGGCAAATCATCTCTTTGTTTAAAAGGCATACATGTGTCTCTGAATTTATAAGACATTGACCTAGATTGAAAGTGCCATGCTGTTCACTAATAGGAGGACTGGGGGAGCCACTGCAGGTGAAATCTTTTCTGAAGATTTGGTCTCGGTTTGGTTTGGGTTGCCAAAAGGTCCATCCAGGGGGACTCCTTGTAAGTTTGAGCAACTCCTTAATAGATACACTGTTGAAGGGGAAGCCAGACAACTGTGGAGTACCATCATCTTTTCCTTCAAAGAATACTTGTAATCTTTCCCACGGGGGAGAGAAGAATCTGTATTGTCTTGAAAAGGTAGGATCATCCTCAGAGGTGACATTGAGGCCACTGAAGGAATGACTCAGACGAGGTGAATTAAATGGAAAGTCCCCAAATTTCCTCCTAGAGAACCTTGGAACCAAATCTTTCATGACAAGATTTCTGTACCAAGAACCCACACTCTCATGGGAAGGGTGTTTCCTTAGTTTGCCATTCTTCAGGGAAAGGCAGTCTCCAGACAGTCAAGCTGTGATGAAGTTCAGAAAACAAAATGACACTATATCTAAAAAATCCCCACATTTCTGCATACACAATGGAAAATTAGATGCATAACCATTCAATTTAACCAACTTCAATCAATAATCTTTCATACACACACATGAAAACAATCCATTGTAACTTCAAAAGTTAGCCAGTTTGGTTCACCAAGAGTCTCTTTAATAGTATAAAACTAGTACAGTGGATGCTGCTGAGTCCGAGGCATATGGCTCCACCATGTGGATGAACCTCTGCAAATAACACAATAATTTTTAAAAAGAAAGAGAAGTTAGTTATAATGAAAATTAGTGATCATAGGTCAAACCCTCTAATGAGAGGATAAGTTACTTACCCAGTTATGCACCACTACCAAAGCTAGAATTGGGGGGGCTCTTATGATTAAAGATCTTGAACTGAATAAACTAGACTGTTAGTTCACCTATTCATTTTAATAATTTATTATTAAATTATTAGATAATCATGTTCGATAAATAGTTGCTTTATTTTTGACTGTCCATAAGCCAAGCCCCTTTCCTATTTGGTAGGAGTTCTATTGTGTAACTGTGGCGAGACAAAGCCCCATTTCCCTCAAAGGAACTGGAAGAGCGTCCATCTACTCTTCTTACCCCAAGAGCTAAGTAAGATGCAGGCATGTCACTTAGGTGTGGCCAGCAGGAAGGTCTGTGCAAGAATTTTGGATATGGAGGAAGCAACTGGACCAGAGGTCTGTAGGGGCTCTTCTGGAGGTGACAGAGCAGTTAGGTCACAGTGACAGCGACTGTGTATGTCAGCAATGACAGCAGAGATCCAGTGGCAGCACTGCTGTGGCAATGTCCCCTCCATGCTGATCATGAGATATGAGCTTCGCTATATTCTGTACTTCCTAGCGCCTAATTCAGATCCACTTTCTGAGCTTGGTTTTTCAGCCCGCCTGTCGACTATCTAAGCCACCCCATATTCTTCCACTGGAGTCCTTTTCTGCTTAGTAGATCCAGAGTCTGCTTTTGTTCTGCAGCCAAGACCCCAGTTTAAAAGAAGTTGTTGCCAGTAGAGACTGGCAGCACAGAACCTCAGTGAAATTGGCAAAACCCAGCTTTCATCTGGCCTGATTGAGGGTGAAGGAATTTAAAAACCTAGTCATTTTAGGAATGGAATTTTGATCTGCCTGATCCTACTGGGAAAGAAATCCTGCTACCTTGTGGCATCATGCTGTGTGTTTGCCAAGAGAGTCCACATGTAAGTGCTCCAGTCACCAGTCCTACCTAGTCCCCGAGTCAGCCCCATCTAGGTACTAAGTATGGACTTCTAACCCATAGCCATTGAGTCATCCCTGGAGGCTTTAAGACTCCTAGCTGTGGCAGCAGACATCACAGAGCAGGGAAAGACCATCTCCAGTGGCCCACCTGAATTCCTTATCTGCAGAATTCATGATCATAGTAAAATAATTGTTCCAAGCTACTAAGTTGGGTTAATTTTTTTATCCAGTGAAGATAACCAGAACAGGAACCTACTACACCCATTTCATTAACTAATGGACTAGTTGGATGGTGAGGTGGTTGGAAAAGCAGGATCAGAGGGCTGTGGAGGGAGACTGGGGAAAGGTTACATTGAATGGATATGGTCTCTCAGAATGAATCTAGAATGTGAGTATATTTTGTCAGGAAGTTAGATGTTTACCACAAGACCTCTGGTATGGATTAAGATGACCCACTCAGTAGATGCAGTTCAACCTCCTTTCTCAGCAAGGCCGGTGGATTCATGAGCCAGAGGTCCCTTGTAGAGGGAATGTCTAGCATGGCCATTAGGCTACGGCTTTGATGAATGCTCCATTTTCTATTATCAGTAACTGATCATGAACTCCTGAAGAGCATGATGCCCAGTGGAACCAATGGATTATTGGGGTTAGTTTGTCTGTGTGAGATACTATCCTATTATCTTTTGGGCAGTGCAGAGTTGGAGAACAGCAGTTTTTCTTTATTGCAGTTGATTATTTAGTTTGGGTTTGTTTTGCTTTCCCTGGTCATTTTTCTTTGTCATTACATGAGCCAGAGAGTAATTGGTCACCTTATACAAGGCCATGGTATCCCAAGCAAGATGGCTTCAGTTTAAAGGAACTAATTTTGTTAAATAAACAAGGCAAAGAGCTAATGTTCAAGGAATTAATTGGTATTATTGCATGCCCCATTACTCAGAAGGAATGAATCCTCGAAGATTTAGATGTACTCCAAGAGTCAACACCTTGAGAGCCTGATGTTCTATAGGGTGTGGTTTATGTTCTGAACAAATGGCCGTCACATGGAGTTCTTTTTCCTCTTGGCCAGAATATACAAATCTGGAATCTTAGGGCTCAAAATTGTGATGGAGGCTCTTTGGATTGTACCTAATGTCTCTTTTGCCACTTGTTTGCTTTCTGTCTTTTTGATTTTGGATTCTAACAGCACCATGAGAATAGGGGTTCCACTGACCTGAAAGCTAAGCCTGAACCTAATTAATTTGGTCTTCACGCCTGTCGTAAGCAAGCAAAAACAAAAATCAAAAGAGAAGAGATGGTTACTGTTGTCACCGTATTACTGTGTTTGCTGTTCCCCTTGAAGGAAAGTAGAGTTACTGCTGCTCTTGCGGGTAGGAAGAGAATGTCCGTGTACAGCTGCCTTATTTAAGCAAGACCACCAGGGGCTCATATCCCTCACCGTATTGGGTCAAGAATCATGACCCACTGAGTTTCAAGCTGAAGGCGAAGGAAAGTGTAGTGGAGGAGGGAAGTCATAAAATTTACTTAATCTCTCAACTGCAATACAGGACAAACCCACTTAGTCCCCAAGTTCCGTTTTTGCTGAATCATTTTGCTTTGTTTTTGCTCCTGTTTGCAACCAAGAATTCTGACTAAACACAGTCTCATAATTTGTTGTTGATACATTTTCTGGAAAATGATACAAAAGGCCATAGATCAATATAAGCTTATAACTATTGGAATAATATAAATTTGTGTCTGTTTGAATTAAATTACATTATTTAAAGGAACTATACTCTAAGAAGAAGTATTACATTTCAAGTAAATAGATATAAAAATTTCAAAATAGACTTTATTTGACTTAAATTTTTATCAAGTAGTTATTTAGGCCCCAAAGAATTTCTCATTTCTGGATTTTTAGTTGTAGAGATTATACCTGGGAAGTTATTGGTTTTCAGATAGTATTTTTGTGATTAAAAATATTTATTTCTCAACTTCACATAAAATTTTTCCTGTACTGATCATAAGAGTGACACTTCAACTAGTCTCTAATGTGAAATTGAGCTGTTTTCCTAAGTATTCTTGATAATAAAGGAATTGAGCGCAGAAACAGAGCATTACTACTTTTGTGTATTAAATTAAGTAGTTTATTATTGGGAAGAAGAGTGTCAAATTTTAACTCTTTCTTTTCTTTTTCATATTAGAGAGGTTAGACCTCACTGTTATATTTAATATATTAAAATACCAAAATTATTTTGGGTTTTAAAAAATGATAACCAACTACAGGGTGAAAACAGCATTTTACAAATGTATGAATTATTTGCTACAGGATAGTAAAATAAATTCCTGAAAGATGCAAACTTTGGATCATACAAAGAGAATAATATAATGATTTGAGGTTGTTGGAACCTTTCAAAATAAATTGGTAGTTATGTCAGAATATTATTTCAGTATTTAGGAGTAATTTATCACAGAAAAGTATTCAATTAAGATCCCAAAATGATTTACCACAGACATTTTAAGCATATCCAAACATTTCCACATAAATTAAACATGATGTAATTGAGAGTTACATTAAGCAATGCACCACTGTTGATTCATGTGGAAATCACAGAAGTTTCACTGATTACTATCCTTTCAGTGTGTACTAATGGAGATGTCATAGCTATTTTCATGAGGATCATGCTGTAAATCAACTTTGATACACCATTTTAAAGATTGAGATAGAGTTGTCAAAATGTCATAGTCTATTTATACAGATTCATATGTTGTATGAACTTCATTTATAAATAAGTGCTATTAGAATTACTTCAAATAAACCATATATTTAAATAAGTCAGTTTCCCATGCTAGCTCTTTGTGTATATCAACACAAGTTACTGTCTGTTAAAAAGTGACACATTTTAATGCTTATTTATTTTCTATTTT
The DNA here is from genome assembly GCA_004023965.1 of Spilogale gracilis. Taxonomy (NCBI): domain Eukaryota; kingdom Metazoa; phylum Chordata; class Mammalia; order Carnivora; family Mephitidae; genus Spilogale; species Spilogale gracilis. The sequence goes on from PITA01000009.1 coordinate 117,786, forward strand.
GGCATAAACAAAATTAAGGCAATAGGCTGCTTCATAATTCTGGTCTTTTGCATTTCCCAATAGTCACAGAAATTATTTGATCCTTATTTATTTATTTATATCCACATATACACCAAAAACAATTTAAGGCATATTACTGGGATTTTTTTTTTCATATAGAAAGAATCAGAGAAAAATTAAATAAAAAGACTTGGGTTTAAAAAAAAAATTTAGGAATTCTCTAAATTAATTAGTGGTAAAGGAAAATTAAGAATGGAAATGTTAAATGGAGCCAGGAGTGAGGTTAATATCTAAAAAACATACACTTGCTAGTGATGAGCCACAAATTTGGCTCCAAGCTCTCCAGCAGCCAGATATTCCTTAAATAGCTTGGGGCTGTCTTCCTACAGAAGCCAACAACCAGTCTCAATGACCTTGAGGTTATTCAGCCTCGCTTAGTATGGTATAAGAAGATTACAAGTAGACTGCACTTTACACAGTAGATTTGTTACTGAGAAACTGGACAGAAATGGAAACTTTGCACATGGATTATGTTATAAATGTACTAGTGGAAGGATCTTAAAGAGTTCCTTTTAAAGAAAATGTACAAATGATTCCTTGTGTAACATGGTACAAATACACATACTTCTCTTATGCATTTGGAATGTTCAAGATTGGATTTTCTGAAATCAGTGTATAATATTCCAGGGATGTCCTTTTATCTCAGTATCATGGTAGTAGAAATATTCAATAGATGCGTTGAATTTTTCAGTGGTTTTACCTTATATGAGAAAAACTTTTGCTTTGTCATATTGTGCTGTGCTGGTCATATTTCATTGCCTTGTTCAAGTTTCTGAGGGCACAGGGAAGCCTCCACATTTAAATTTTTGTGCGTAATATACAAATTTTGAAATTATAAATATGCATCTCTGTAGTCATATTCAAAGTGTCCCTAATTAGTGTCTACCCTGTTATTGTCTGCCAAACTCTAAATATTGAACCAGATATCACTTAAAATATCTTTATCTTTTAAAAACGTTTTGTTTGTACTAAAATGTGTCTCCTATGATTCTTGAAATGAAAAGCAATTAGATTTAGCAGAGACTTTGTATTGAAAAGGGGCCTTATAGATAGGTTACATTTCCCATTTAGCAGGTGAAGAGCACAGGATGCAGAGAGGGTGAGGTTTGTGTCCTCTTGTGTCCCAGGAGCCCGCACTGAGCCTAACACACAGTAGGTTCTCATCGAGTACTGGAAAATGAAGGTGGAGTGTCAGTATTCCGTGATGGCTGCCCCAGGGACCACCTGCAGTGGTTCAGTCAGGCCCCGGAAGTGCATTTACATGTCACCTATGAAAGCAGAGAAATTGCCCCCATAGTGTTACATTCCCATTTGAGAAGCATAACTTTCTATACAAATATGTGGCATTTTCAAATGCTAAAAGATCTAAGTCAAAAAGTAGAGTCACATTAGTGTCCTTGGCTGTAATCAAGACTCATGACAAATAGAAAACCCTGTTTAAACTTATGTTTATGAATTTGAAAAGTGTTTTATGACGGTGATCCACTTGGAAAAAAAAGTGTTTCTGGTGTGGATGACTCAGAAAATAAATCACTAGCAACACAAAATGAGGGCATAATCACTGCAGACAGACTAAATCTGTAGATGTCTAACTAGTTTACTCCAACATGAATGAAAAATAGATATACTAATCAACCATACAACAAACCATGTAACCTAAGTGACAGAAACTATTTTAATAACAGGTGAAAAAGATCCTTTAATTTCCTCACAAGCATCTATTTATATGCAATAAATGTAAAGAAATAGAAAACATTTCCTCTGTTTGCAACAGAGGATCGAAATAAAAGACAGGAATAATTGGATATTCTTAGTGACATGAAGTCATTTTCATTTAGTTTTTCAGAGAAATTATTTAGCCAAGTATAATGCTATTTAAGACCTAAAGCTGTCCACTACCAACAACGAAAATATAGCCAGTCAGCCAGGGTATCCTTTGAAAGAGACACAAACAGATTGAGGGTGAATAAAAGAATACTGGAGAATCAACTCTGCATAACAAAGAGAAATGAAAGGTAAAATAGTCATATCAAGATAGACGGTAAAGAAAAAAAAGGAATAGGTACTAAAGAGGGAGACTTAGAGCCACATTGATGATTATTATGGGAAGCACTTTTGCATTTTATCTTATCTTTTATTTTTAAATTTATTTATTTGAGAGAGAGAGAGCACAAGCATGGAAAGTGGTAGAAGAAGGGGGAGAAGCAGGTGAGCGAGAGGGGAAGGAAGGAGGAAGGTAAGAGAAGCTTCGAAGGATGAATATAATTTTTTGAAGTGAAATCTTACTGCCAGTTGAAGACCCTACTTCACAAGTTCTCAGTCTCTTAGCTAGATGGGCTACATAATCTCTAAATATAGGAGTTTAGGTTTTGATGTGTTTGGTTGTTGGTTTCAGTCACTGGGTGTGGGAAGATGTTTAATTGACCTGCTCTTCTGATGTTGTCATCTTCCTCTTCATCCACTTCAGCAATCTTATTTGTTAATTATTTTGGAATCTCAAGCAACACATAAAGAAATTTAAGAAGAAAAATCACACAGTCCTTATTTCTATTTTTGCATCATTGCCTCCATTATTCACTGCTACCTTTGCGTTTATTTACATCCTATGGTATAATCAAACTATACAGATCACTTAGTGCTCTGCTTTTCAACTTTTTGTTTTTCTGGGTTATTATACAGTTCATGTTTATAATTATTTGAGGGAACAAAATATTCCAAGTAGATGTTTCACTTCTCTGTTTGTCTATTGTTGAACAATCAGTTTGCTCCTTAGGCTTTATTTATAATTAACACTACATTTGAATTCTCTCTACTTTTATGGGTTTTTTTTTTTCTCTTTAATTATTGCCTTAGGATAAATTCCCAGGGATAGGGGGAACTGTGCCAAATGGGATTAACATTTTACCGTACTGTCTGTAAGTGTTGCCAAATTGTGTTTTTTTAATGAATATACTAGTTTATACTTTCATCAGCAGTATCTGAGTGTATCGGTTTTACCCAAAAGTTGACAGTAGTTTTGCCTTATCATTTGACCATATTTGTGCTTTGGGATGCTATTTCTTTTCTTTTTGCCCCACTATCCAAAAGGGATGAGTAGATGAACTTGGAGAGCATGGAGCTTTCACTTAGGTTGGAATGACTGAGGAAACTTGTTTTCATTCTATAGGCATTGTTACAGCCATTCAATGGAATATTATTCAGGAACAAATAAGGGTAAACAGAAATGCTACATAGTGGTATCAAAAACACATTCCAAATTCAATTCAAAGGATAAGGGAGACTTAAAGGGTTTGGCTTGTCCACTTATGTTTCCAAATCCACACCATCTGAGAGACAACTGTGTATGCTCAGCCTTGTTTTATGCCAGAGACTTTCTTGCAACACAGTCTGTTTCCAAGGGTAATACAAATCTATTTTTCCAAGAACATTGCTTGCTGCCTAACCATTTCTAGCTACCTACAAAGTTTAGAAGAAATGGATCGAATGTGAGGTCCTGTAATTCTGCTGGATGGGCATAAGGGGCCAACTGGGAACATTGCAAAACATACTATCTAAAAGAATAGGACATCTAATTCTTTTCTTGGTATTTTTCTATCTGGTCTTTTTCTAATTAATTGCAAATCATGTGCTTTTTAGAATGTTTGATTTAAACTATATTTACAAAAATACCTGCTCAATATTAAACTCTTATGTATTTGTTTTCAAGAGTGGACTCTGGAACTAGATTGATTGCATTCAAACGCTAGCTTTGCCACTTAGCTGTGAGACTTTGCATGTTACTTCACCTGTTCCCTGATTCAGTTTGTGCCCATCTGTAAAATGGGGATAGTACTACTAATAATAATACAGCCACCTGTCTCATAGGATTGTTGTGAGGATTAAATGAGCTATAATATCACCATGTCTGGAACCACCCAGTAAAGCATTCAATGAATTGTCTGTTAATATGTGAGAAATTGAATTTTCTGTACTGCACAGACTCCAAAACCACATCACAGTAGCTTGCTAGTGACCTTCATTTCCTTTCCGTGAATTGCTATTTTTCCATTTAAAATACAATACTTAGCAAAAATCCTAATAACACTAGCTAACATAACTGAATGCTTCTTATGTACCATGCACATGCTGCCTACGTATTATCTCACTAGTCATCTTAATTACTCTTTAAAAATGGGTGCTGGTTTTCAGATGCAGTGACAGATGCTTAGAGAAACTAAACAACTTGACCAAGTGCAACTAGTAAGTGGCAGAACTTGAACTTGAAAGCAATCCTGCTCATCAGAATATGTGTAGAAAAAGAGAGAAGATCCAGATATTCTAGTGGTTTTTTTCTGGATTGTAAAATTAGGAGTGATGTTATAAAATGTCTCTACATTTATCTCTGTTTTATGTAATAAGAATGTATTACTTTGATAATGTTATTTAAATCTCTTTCAAATTGTGTAGATATTAGCATTTCTACTTCAAAATGAATAGTAGTTACTTTATTGCTCACTCCTTTGAACTAAAAAGTAGTCTATCTTTGAATCAGTCTTTTTATCCTTTGGACAAAGCAGTTCTATTACAGCTTTCTAAAAATGAATATAGTGTTTTAGAATTTGAATTTCATCTACTTGTTCTTAGCACAAATGTAACATGCACAGATCCTTTAAAAATTCAAGTTAAAATCCAGTGTTCGTTTTAACTTGGCATCAGAAAGTTTCCTTGCTCTTCCCCTTTATGTCTCTAAGGAAAGTGCCCTCCTGAGTTCACATGGGAATCAGCAATGGAGAAGAGAGGCCGAATGGAAGCAGAAACAGTCTACTGACACTCAGAGGAGGCTACTTTGTCCCTCAGCCACTTCCAGAACTTAAACGGAATGGGGAAGAGGAAAGGAAGGCAGGATGTGACAGATAAAATGCATAGTCAACTAACATTTATTCTATGCCTACTAAATCCTAGATACTTTTACCAGTGTTAGCCCATTCTGTTTCCCAAGACTGGTGTGAAGTAAATATGGTTGGTCCCACCTTACACGTGAGGACAATAAAGCTCAGAGATCAAGCAACTTACTTGAAACCTTGCAGTTGATAAGTAGTAGACAAGGGATTTGAAACCTGGTCTTAACCTTACTCTTTTCCTGTAAGTAATGCTGCCAACACATTCATCATTCATAATGCCCAGGAGTTAAGAAAAAGGCAGTAATCTGTTACTTAGTATTATATGTAAGAAAGTATCTGTAAATTGAGACAAAAAAGAATTAGAAAAAAGAAAAAAGAAGTTTCGGTCTGTGTGCACATCAGCTCTGTAGCTCTGTACTTCCTTTGCTTTTTTTTAATGTAAGAACCTATTCTTTGATTACAGGTTTCAGCTCAGGAAAGTGTTTACTAGACCTATCATCCTTGTTATAAAGTACAAGGCAAATTTTCATTTAATGACTAATGGTAAGTAGGTCTCATTTATGAAAACAAATGTTGGATCCATAATATTACTGTAACTAGAACCACAGTCCACAGACTTGCTAATTATTTTTTCCTTTGAGGTTCGTGGAAAGGTGAGGAAACCAATCCTGTGACCTGTCTCTCTAAGGCTCTCATCATCTTTGACGTTTCTGTCAATTTATTATTCTATGTATCTGTCAACATGGAGATTACACAGAGAGAGTGTGGACTTAGATTGCTTTCAGAATTTTATGAGGATAAGGACGTTTAAACAATGGAATATGTTACTGAAGCACGTTATGAAGATTTTTTTTTCTTCCAAGAGGCTGAGCTGTCATTTGCCTGGAATGGTTCAGGACAGTTCTGCCTGGAGGCAGGACTGTGGACTCATTAACCTCCTAGCCCTGCAACTCTGTCAATCTCAATTCTCTCCACGGTTTCAATCAGATACAGCTGCCTCCAGTTTCATTCTGGTTGGTTTTCATGGGGCTGTGTGCTCTTGCAATTTCCTGTATTTCAGGGGGAAAAAGCATCTTCAGTATGTGTCTGTAGCTGTGCATGAGGCAGTGTGCATGGCATATCTTTCCTTACCGAAGGGCTCAGCATAAAGTGTATTAATAGATGAGTGCACTGGTATATAGAAAAGCACCATGTGCCAAATATAGATGATTCTTATTATTTCTCTTTGCATATAGATGAATACACAGCTGTGGTGCTCTCAGGAGGCCTAGGAGTCGACTTGGTCCAAAGGAATGACTGTGCTATTTTTGCTCTTTCCCTCACATTATTTCTCAAGGCTTGAGGGAATTTAAATGTGACTTACTTGGCAATGACAAGTCTCTGTCCCCTCGGTGCCTCCCGAATGAGATCATTTACACAAGTCACTTCGCCATGGCTCATTCTATTTCTTCATACAGAAACAATATCACTTAGATAGAATCTAGATTTCAAGAAAGGACACGTTCCCCCTGTCACCCCCCCCAAAATGGCTGCTTTAAAACAGTTACTATTAAATTCATAGTACCAGTGTGATAATTCATTAAAATATATGTTTTCTAGAAGAGACAAGGGTCATTCAGTAGAACCTTAGTAGTATTAATGAAGGAACTGAGGCTCGGAGAAGTTAAGTGGCTTGGATAGGCTCTCTCCATGAACTAATGGAATTGTGGAGACTGGGACCCAGCTCTCTGGGGTTCTGGCCCAGAATACAGACCTCACTGCCTTACTCAGGACCTTTGCACTCCTGAATGAAATTGATTTTAGCAAAAGCAATAAAATCTCTCCTCCTGAAATGTTACTGCAACTTTATCATGAAGTAGAATTTTGGAACAAACAAATGTATTTATCAATACACATAGCTGTTATTGTTATCGTTACAATTCTTAAAGAATTCTATTATTTGTGAAACAGTGAAACTTAACCCTTTGTGGAAACCTATTAAAATGGAGACAAGCCATAGTCAAGTCAAGCTTAAAATACACAGTGAATACAAATTTGGAGAAAGTGACCATTCAGTCCTACTCTATAGAAGGAATAATAAAGGCCTTGGGGAGGTGTGAGAAAATGTTTGGAAGCCATTGCATTTTACAGAGTGGACACTTAATGAATGTTTTCAAATTCAATAAATAAATTCACTTAAAAGAATTTCTAAGTTTGTAAGCCATTTTTCAAGGGCTTTGAGAGATTCTGTGCTTCCTTAATGTATGTATATGTATTTATGGCAGAATATGTTTAAATGGTAATCAAGACAACTTTGAGCAAATTTAATCTGAATAACCAAAATTTCCTTGGTATCTCTTTTGAATTTGAGGAAATTCTGCAATGGCTGTATTGAGATTGAATCTTGGCCATTGTCATGGTATGGTGCAGTCAGTCCTATTGGCTACCACTATTAATGCACAACATTTGTAGGAAGGTGGATCAATAGTACTGGCTTTTTTTTAAAGATTTTATTTATTTATTTGACACAGAGAGAGAGATCACAAGTAGGCAGAGAGCCAGGCAGAGAGAGGAGGAAGCAGGCTCCCTGCTGAACAGAGAGCCCAATGTGGGCCTCTATCCCGGGACCCTGAGAGACCCAATGCGGGCCTCTATCATGACCTGAGCCGAAGGCAGAGGCTTTAACCCACTGAGCCATCCAGGTGCCCTCTTGTACTCTAATGAGAGAGTACAAGAAAAGAAGTTAAGTGATCTATTTCTCACTTAGGCAAACTAAAAAAGTAGTTTACTGAATTGCTCATTCATTCTTTCAACAAATATTTGTATTTCATGCATAATTCAACAGGCAGTATGGATGAATAAGGATTCTGGACTCAGAGGACCTAGGTTCATGTTCTGGTTTTCTATTGATCAGATATGTGATCTTGGAGAATTCATTACTTAGTTTCCTCATTTGTAAGAAGGAGGTAATAATAAGCAATACCTATCGTTATAGCTTAAGTGATTAATATTGATAAAGCATTTAGAAGAGCATACAGGAAGGACAAATTAATGCTAGCTGCTGTTGGTGGTATTCTGCATTGTGTGTTACAGATGAAGGACAAATATAATAGATATGGTTCTGTCCTCATGGAGAAATAGATTAGTAGGAGGGAAATAGTCATTAAATAACTAACTGAACAACTTTATAACTTTACTCTTACAGTTAAGTGCTAAGGACAATATAGTATGACTAGTATAACACAGATGTAACATCTCCCTAAATAAACATTCATGTTTCATTTTCTTCTGTAGCAACCAAGTGAAACCACACTTCACTTTGATATTCCACACCCTGGTGACTGAGTCTCAACATCTTTGATATTTCTAGGGTAGATCATATCCTTTCAAGTGAGCATCTTTGATATTTCTAGGGTAGATCATATCCTTTCAAAGTTCCAGCAAGTGGAATTTTACATCAGGCACATTGTGTTGAACAGACAACCTTGAAATAATGTATTTTTCCATTTTTCTTCTTATTTCTTTATGACCACTTAGAGTTTTAAGAAAGCACTCCCAATTTCATGTTGCTACATTCCTTAAAGCAAAACTCTTTGTGATGCTCCAGAGACCTTTGTCCTGATCAAGACAAGTACTTCTGGGAAGAAATGAAAAGACCAACTGCCAGTGTTTGTTGAAGAGGAACTCAGTTGTTCCTCACATTCTGCAACAGATGGCATCGACAGCCTGATGGAGGAGGAGGAAACATACATTCCCGTTCACCCAACCACTGCTCGCTCAGTCCACGACACCGTGGCAGAAAGACATATTCTTTTTTTCTTCTTCTTCTCATCCCACTGCTCAGCCTTCTAGAAGTGAGCCGCTTTGGATAATCTACAAAACTATTAACTAGATATCCCTTAAATGCACTATTCAGATATCAAAGATGTTTGAGGCAGATTTTAAATTCCTATTTAAATGAACGTCAGCTTGTTCCACAGACAGCTCATCTAGACAAGGATTTTAAAATGAAAAGAAAGCTGTCAAAGCATCTTCAAGAAGTCAAGCTTATTTCTCTGATTTTATTTTCTTAAAAAAATAAAACGACATGATTCTCACTAATTAGGATTCCCCAAATCAAGACTGGACAAAGAGTGAGCCCAAAGTCCCAGAGTTACTAAAAATGATTCACGTTACCTTCAACATTTGTATTCATGACTTTTCTTAGTTCTTAGACAAGATACAGCGCTGGTCTCTGCCAAGATGCAGGGGTGGTCAAAATATTTTATTGCCTTTTTTTTTTCCCCTTCTTGTAACAACATTGCTATTCCTTATGATGGGTGAATAGGAAACTTTGGACTCAGCCTCTAAAGTGGAAGATGCAGATAACAAAAGTTCAGGCGGCCTGCAGCGTGGGGAGGTACAGTCCAGGGCTGCCCGGGTTATAGAGTGAAGTATTAAAGCGATTCCGTGGTGTGGTGCCTGAGTGCACTAAAAATAGGTAACCCTGAACTATCCTGCAGTTGAAGGACAAGATAAAAATAGGAAATAAACTTGAAAAATAATTGTATAAATAGAGTACTGGGATTAACAACTCAACCCACAGGATCGAATTTACTAATAAGATTTGTTATTTTTACTGAATGCAAAAGATCAGGTGCCATTTAGGTATTAAAGGGAAATGTTGGTAATAGAAGTGTATTCTGAATTTAAAATGACTGACAGTCAAGCAGTAATAACTTACGTTATTATTTGGAGTAGGGTTTCTTTAACCTTTTGAGACAGGATATTTCTTTATATCCCTTAATGATACTCTTCCCCACTTTTTGTGTATTACAAAGAAAGAAACAAAGAAACTTGGATATTCTCTATCAGCTGGATAGATGTAACTGATCTTGCAGAGGGAGCTCAAACCCAGCAGTGGTTTGGAGTTCTGCAGCTTTGCTCTTGTGTTCAGTTTCCAGTAAATAGTCAGGATGGAGAAGAGCCGAACACATGCAGGCATTCAGTATTCATTTGGCTACTACAGAGACAATATCAAATGGTCTAAGATTCTTCATATCTTCTTAAAAGACAGTATTTAAAAATTTTTAATTCTGTTTTAGCAAAATCTATCCTGGATTATTTACTCTTGGCCCATATTTCAGCCCTCTCCTGTTTTTGCCTTCTGTGTATCAAGCATACTATCAGTTTTTATCTCTGCCTCTTTCCTCCCTGTTCTCTTTTGATGCCCCAGCTGTGACGCTAGGGACAGAACTCTATCAGTTCACACTTGAGTTTCGGCAAAGGATCCTGAACTTCTGAATTTCTACTTTTGTCCACTTACGGCAGGTTAACTTAAATGTATATATGTTATCTTTCTGCCCAAGAACTTCAGGACATTACTTAGAGAATGAACTTTAAAATCCTAGACTGGAATTCCAGATTTTCTAAACCTGCTTCTCATTTTTAAAAGTAATTAAGTATACATTTGTTTTTATTTAACCATTTTATTAATTTTAAACCCAGGGTCCACCATCCAATGCATAGCATAGAATAATAAAATATTACCAGCAATTTATCATGTGCTCCTTGCTACCTAACCTTTTCTTCCTCCCTCTCAGAGGTAACTACCACTGTACTAATTTTGGTGTTTTTCATGCCTTACTTTTTAAAAGATTTACTGCATGGGCGCTTAGGTGGTTCAGTCTTCAGCTGAGGTCATGACCCCAGAGTGCTGGGATCAAGCCCTGTATCGGGCTCCCTGCTCGGTGGGAAGCCTGCTTCTCCCTCACTCACTCCCCCTGCTTGTGTTCCCTCTCTAGGTGTGTTCTCTCTGTCAAATAAATAAATAAAATCTTTAAAATAAATAAATAATAAAAGTTTTACCACATATATCTATATATAAATAATAGATCTTTGGGGCTCCTCGGTGGCTTAATCCATTTGGCATCCAACTCTTGATCTCAGCTCCGGTCTTGATTTCAGGATTGTGAGTTCAAACACCACGACGGACTCCATGCTGGGCATAGAGGCTACCTAAAAACAAACAGACAAACAGATGAATAAATAAACTCTTTAATTTTATAAAAAGGTTATCATGCTATATATAGCCTTCTAGGGCTTGCTTCAATTTTTTTTTCCTTAACATTTGGTTACTAAGTTTCATTTGTAGTATTTCATGTAATTAATTAATTTTCATTTTTGTGTGATACTTTATTGGACAAATATATCACAATTGGCTTTGGGGTTACTCCTTTTTTTTTAAATTTCCAAAGTATGCAAAGTGTATCGCAGACATTCTTGAACGTGTCTCCTGGAAAGCATTCCTGCTCCAGGTTCTCTTGTGTGTATACTGATGGTGAAATTGTTGAGTTTTAGGATGTACCAATAAGGATCCTGACAGGAACAAGATCAAATTATGTAATTGAGGAAAGTGTAGAAAGGACCTATTACAGGATGATGAAGCACAATAGATCTAGCAAGGACAGGGAGCCATAACCATAGCTACCTCTGGAGAGGCAAGGGGAGGAAGTGATTATTCGAGCCTAGAGGGGGCAGCTGCAGCTGTAGAAGAGGATTATCCAACAGAGCTCTCTAGCATTTTTCAGCCAAACAATAGTCTGGCAGAGATGGAGCTGATCTCACTGAAAACCCTGATCTCACTCTCTACCCTTCTGTCCAATGTTTTCCCAGGATCTCTCATTGGCTGAACCCAATGAGAAGCCAGAATGCAAGAGAACCCACTGATGAAGTATACAAAGGTCAGCTTCTAAGAATACAGAACAGGGCTGAGAAGGCTGCACGCTGAATCTAGAATCTAAAGAATATATGCAAATGTTAAACATTACATAATTCCATCGTATTTTCCAAAGTGTTTGTACCAATGTATACTTCCAAATGGCAGTATAGAAGAGATAATGTTGATCACATCCTTTCTAAAACTTAGTATTCTTGGGGCGCCTGGGTGACTCAGTCAGCTAAGCATCTGCCTTTGGCTCAGGTCATGATCCCAGAGTCCCGGGATGGAGCCCCACATCAGGCTCTCTGCTCCTTGGGAAGTCTGCTTCTCCCTCTCTCACTCCCCCTGCTTGTGTTCCCTCTCTAGCTGTGTTTCTCTCTGTCAAATAAATAAAATTTAAAAAATAAACAAACAAAAACAACAAAAAACAGTATTGTTAAACTTCTGAATTTTTGTCAGTAGTTTCAAATGGTATCTCCTCACAGTTTGAGGTATATTCCCTCAATTACTGATAAAGCTGAGCTATTCTTCATGTTTATTAGCTAGACACATCAACTCTTCTTTGTAATTCCTATTCATATACTGTGGAACTTGACAAGTTTATTCTAAAATTTAAATAGAAAAGCAGAAAGTCAAGAATGGCCAAGACATTTCTGAAGAAGAAAAAGGAGGGACTTCTTTTCAATATACAAAGGCTTGTTATAAAGCTATGGTAGTGAAGAGAGTGTGATATTGGTGCCAGAATACACATCTTGACCCACAGAAGAGAAAAAAGTCAGTCCCAAAGGAGACTCATTAATTAAGGGAACTTCCAAAATGGTAAAGATGATGTCTCAGGTCCCTGGAGAAAGGCATGGCTATTTATCAAATAGAGTTGAAAATATGAACTCTTCATATTGAAGACAAAAGAGAAAATAGATTACTGTCTCACACCATATAAAAAATCAACTTCAAATGCATGCAGACTTTAAGAACTTTACTGTTTTCAGAAAAAAATTCCAATGAATACCGTTTTCTGACCTTAAGGTAGGGAAGGATTTCTTAAATATGATACCAAAAAAAAAAAAAATCCTGACCATAAAAAAGATACTAACTCAATTACTTTAATAAAAAATTTTTTTCATTAAAAACAGAACTTAAAGAATAGGAAACGGGGGCACTTTAGTGGCTCAATTGGGTAAGTGGCTGGCAGTTGACTTCATCTCAAGTCATGATCTCAGGGTCAGGAAATCAAGCCCCGAGTTGGGCTCCATGCTGGGTGTGGAGCCTGCTTTGGATTCCCTCTCTCCCTCTTCTTCTCCCCCCCTCCACCCTTCTCTCTCCTCTTGAAAAAAAAAAATGAAGAATAGGAAACAACAAGTTACAAACATGAAAAAGATATTTGCAGTGCATATAATGAACAATGGCTAATGTCAAGAATATGTAAAGAATTCCCCAAAATAAAAAAAATAAAAAATAATAAAAAAGACATTTGACCTAGTGGAAAAATAGGCAACATAAGTTTCTAGTGCCCTTTTCTTCTATGACCATGTTTCACAAACTCTTGCTAGTTTATAATTTTTAGAAGACTGTAATTGTCTTAGTTACCCTTGTTTCCTTATCACTCTACTCAGTGCCTGATAGAAAGAAAATGGTCAACAAATGCTCATTGTATAACTGAATAGACTTGCCACTCTAGAATAATGTCAGTTCCTTAGTAAGAGTCACCATATGTATAACCACTTTCAGAGTCTCTGCCCACATTTTCAGCTTGGACACCTTTGTTCCTTTATTTACATTACCAACTCCTGTTCATCTTTGGAAGTCCAGATCACGATTCCTCTTTACCTCATAAAGCCTTCACTGCCTCTTCTGTCTACCATATGTTCTTTTGGGACATCTCCTGTACTGTTGAATTGTATCACTCCATATTTCTACCTCTGCGCCACTTCTCTCTCTGAGAGTCTAAACTCCTTGAGGACAGGGGCCACTCTCTTGTGAGAGGACAAGTATCTCTCACAGTTCTATGAGGTGCTTAATTCACATTTAGTGGAGACATGTCACAACATTGAGTACAAATTTACAGCCCTCCTCCATTTTTCAAAATGGCAGAATAATTGTTCTCAGAGAAATACTGGTCACTTCATTTTGACTTTTCCCAGTTTCAGGCACTAGAGATCAGGTTACACGGGCTTAGGGATATCCTCTGTAATAGCTTGTTGCAAAGAAAAAAACAAAAACAAAAAACGTGGTAATGGTTGATTGTTCAAGCACAAATCTGTGACTAGAAACAGGCAGCAGAGCGTAGTGAAAAAATGAGGGCCACGGAATCAAATATCTGTCTCTAACCTCAGCACCACCCTGGGTGAGGACATTCTTTAGCTGCTCGGAGCTCATGTGTAAAATGGGATGATAAAACTTAGATCCAAGTTCACCCAGTGGATTAGTGGTGCATAGATGGTACTTAACACATTTTATTTTCCTTACTTCTCTCCTCCCTCTTATAAATAATGCTGCCTTCAGTCAGATCTTGGGGTGCATGTTCTTTTAGTTAACACTTAACTGTCAAACCCTTCAATAAACTTCGCTAACAGCAAGTTGTTCTGGTCAAATGAATACTTGCATGACATCATCTCCCCTGACTCTCCTAAAATTCTTGATTGATGAAAGGGAAGCAAATGACCAAAAATTGAATCTCTCCCTTCCCATGTGTATATAGTACAGCTGGTTGCTACAATAGGAATATCTCAATAATTCATTTCCCAACTTCATTATTAATAATTTCAACAATACAGGAAAAGTAAAAAATCATCTATAATTATAATCCATATACCTCCCACCTAGATTTAACAATTGTTCTAATAATTATCATAAGAATAATTCTAAGGTTAATGAGGACATTAGAAGAATTTCTTATGTATATTATTTACTGATAAAGGTATCTAAAACCCACCAACAGACGTCACCCAAAGGGTTTCTTCACTGTGAACTCTTCAATGAACCTTTCCCCATTCATCACGGGGAGGGTGTTTTAGATGGTGAACTATCAAAGAGAACAAAGTTTGGGCTACTCTTTTCCATAATGCCACCTCTTGGTTTCTTGACTTAGCAGGGCCTGGACCTGCTCTTTCTCTTTTCCCTACATGATACATACTCCTTCTTGCTTCCATTCACTCCTCCCAAATTTTCATGAAACATGCTTGCCAGATTCAGCAAGGAAATATACAGGACATCCAGTTAAATTTGAATTTCTGGGGTGCCTGGAGGGCTCAGTTGGTTAAAGTATCCAAGTGTTGATTTTGTCTTAGGTCATTATCTTAGGGTCCTAAGATTGAGCCCCACATCAGGCTCTGTTCTCAACAGGGAGTCTGTCTGGGATTCTTGCTCTCTTTCTCTGCCCCTTTCTCCTTTCTAAAATAGATAAATAAATCTTTAAAAATTTTTGGATTTAATTTTAATTTTTTTAAAGTATATAACCCAGATAGTGCATAGGACATACTTATACTGAAAAGTAATACATTGTTTATCTGAAATTCAAATTTCACTGGGATATCTGTTATGTTATCTGGCAACCTTATGAAATAGATAAGTCCAAAGAGCTTTTGAGGGGGTTGTGGATCTCATTGATATTTGGGCTCTTAGGCTCACAGGTCTGAAGATAAAATGAGAGAGAAACATAGAGAAAGGGAGAAAATAATTTTGCACCACAAAAAATGAAGGGATGATTAAGCTAGAATTGTTCTGAGCTAGTTGGCAGTTAGAGTGCCCAAGGTATATTCGTGTTGGACCTAGTGAATAAAATAGTCCTTGGGACTCTGGGGAAAATAGGGTATGTGGATCTGAACAGATTGAATGAATTTATGATTAGGGTTGAAGTCATACATGTATGAGTTTATTCAAGAGCATGTATCGCATCTGTTGCCACATTAATTCTGTAGACCCACCAGTCATGAAACCTGAGAGGCATAGCTAATGGGTAGCCTTTATCACTCATGCATCAGCATCAGTGACGGAGGGGCCATGTGGCCCTTCTGATGTGGCTGAAGTTGCTCAGGTCTGGAGGTATGACTGTTGAAAGCTCTAGGCTGGCCTCAGCTGGTAGCTCTGCTTCACACATCTCTCATTCTCTTCTGAGGACCACCCAGCTATTTCAGAGATGTCTTTCTTGCAGCAACATTATGGGCACAGGGAGAACATGCAAACACATGCAAAGTTTCAAGGCCTAGTCTTCCAGTTGGTGCAATTTCCACCTCATTCTCTTAGTCACAAAACCTGCTTCTAGAGGTGGGAAAAAGTCTTTGTCTCTTTAGTGAGAGAAAGTGTAAACAGCAAAAGGTATGGATGCAGGTGAGGTAAAGAACTGGGGCCACCACGAAGGGCTACTCCAAGGAACAAGGATGGATAGGGACATAAGAATCAACTGGAAAGTAAAACAGTTGCTTGTTTTGAAAACTCTAAGTTTGGAATGTAGTACTTTTCTTTCTCCAAGATGAGTAATTTGCAAGTCTTCCAAATGAATCTCTCATTTTGCAAAGCAGAAATGCCAACAGCTCTACACAAATTACCAGAATGTTTCACAATTCCTCTTGAAATACCTGTCAGGAAAGTTCTTCTGAAGGAGCACATGGTGGCATTTTTCTTGCCATAAACAAAATCTATCCGTCCATATGAAGAGTCTGAGGTGTTAAAAATGAAAACTTGGAAGAAAGTGGTAATGCTGAAGAGAAAAGGAAGACCAACTAAAGATCCAGAATAAGTAGATCACAGTGTTGGTCCCTTGAAATCTAGTACCCTTTTCTTCATCATTTGCAAAGTTCAGCAATTGGGAAGAGCATACTGATAATTATTTTTTTTAAGATTTTATTTATTTATTTGACAGAAACAGCTAGAGCGGGAACAGAAGCAGGGGGAGTGAGAGAGGAAGAAGCAGGCTTCCTGCTGAGCAGGGAGCCGGATGTGGGACTCGATCTGGGACTCCAGGATCATGACCTGAACTGAAGGCAGCTGCTTAGTGACTGAGCCACCCAAGCGCCCCCATACTGATAATTAGATGTGGGGATCTGCCACTTGTCAGCTTGTGTGACCTTTGTAAAGTAGCGATCTCTTTCTGTACTTCTTTGTTTCAAATGTAGGTCAAATAATACAAAAATTATGTGTAAACTCTAATGCACCAAGTAAATGAGCTCTTCTTGCATCAAAAATAATCTAAGAAAAAAGCATTCTGCCCATTCAAAATCTTCATTGTGACCTCTAATTACAAGTTCTCTTTTCTTTCAAGTCATTTATCAGAATCAATAGATAGTAAAAATGATGAATTTGATTCTCAGCTTTTTACATTTATTGTGTTTACCGGTAGTGGGTAGAAAATGAACTGGTGTTAGACAAATAATTCTATCAGTTGGGACTCTTTTGGTTTCAAGTACAGGTAACTTCAGGTCTCGGGTAAAAAGTCTGATCTCATTTAAGGAGTTGAATCAGGTAGCAGAGTATGGATTCCACGGCCAGTGCCTCTTAGTCAAGGCCGGATCCGGCCTTAAGTGGGAGGGAAGATAGCACTCTTCAGAAGGATGGGGAATATATTAGGTAAATAATATTTGTTCACTATTATTACAAATAGATAGCTTTAGGGGTGCCTGGGTGGCTCAGTCGTTTGAGTAGCTGAATTTTGGTTTCCACTCAGGTCATGATCTCATGGGTTGTGAGACTGAACCTCACCTGGAGCCCCACGTCAGCTCTGTGCTCAGAAGGGATTCTGCTTGACGATTCTCTCCCTCTGACCCTTTCTCCACTCATATGTTCTCTCTCTCTCTCAAATAAATAAACCTTTAAGAATATATATATATAGCTTTAAAAAAATGAATTATGTGCCAGACTCTTAAGATTATTTAATCCTTACAACCAATTTTATCAGGAAAGTGTATTATATTTTTAAAAGATTTACTTCTTTATTTTAGAGAGAGAGAGCATGTTGGGGAGGGGCACAGGGAGAGGGAGTGGGAGAGAGAATCCTAAAGCCAACTCCTGGCTGAGTGCGGAGCCAGACACAGGGCTCAATCCCAGGGCCCTGAGATCATGACCTGAACTGAAATCAAGGGCTGGCTGCTTTAACCAGCTGAGCCACCCAGGGACTCCAGGAAGGTGTATTATTAATACAGTTTTTTCAGAGGTTAAAATGAAGCACAGAGAAAATAAATAATTTGCTCAAGATCTCATGTCTTGTAAGGGGCATACCTGTGATTCAAGCCCAGGTATTTTGCCTTTAGGTCTAACTGGGTCCCAGAGCAAGAAACAAGTAGGAGAACTATGAACTGCAATATGAAAGGGAACATTCTAATGCAAAAAGTTCTTCCTAAACATCGCTGGTTTAAAAGGCAACTTGATAATGATACTAGAGTGATATTAGAGTGACTTTTTCATGTTAAAAACGGTAATAAGAATGACAGAAAAAAGAACAAAATGCAAAAACACGGTATAAATATATTTATATAGGGATTTATATCAAAACATGAACAGCGCTTGGGGTGCATGGGTGGCTCAGTAGGTTAAGCATCTGACTCTTGGTGTCAGTGCAGGTCGTGATCTCAGAGTGGTAGGATCAAGCTCTGAGTTGAGCTCTGCTCTCAGCATTGAGTCTGCTGTGAATGCTCTGTCTCCTTCTGGTTCTCCCCTACCCGCATGCTTGCACATGCACAATCTTTTTTTTTTTTTTTTTTTTTTTTTAAGATTTTATTTATTTGACAGAGAGAAACACAGCCAGAGAGGGAACACAAGCAGGGGGAATGAGAGAGGGAGAAGCAGGCTTCCCGCTGAGCAGGGAGCCGGATATGGGACTCGATCCGGGGTCTCCGGGATCACGACCTGAGCCGAAGGCAGTCGCTTTGCAAGAATTGGACACTTAACCAACTGAGCCACCCAGGCACCCTGCACATGCACAGTCTTAAAAAAAACAAAAACATTAGCAGTGGTTATCTTTGGAGAGGGGAATGGGATGCTGGAGACAGAAAAGAGTATTTTATTTGATATCCTGTAATTTATATAGAATCTGGATAACTTAAAAATAGGTATTATAAAGAAATAACCTGATGGGGGAAAGAGAAAGAAAAATGCCTATATGCAAAAAGTTAAATATGAAAATTGGTTCTTTTTCTGTATCATTTCTGTATCTTAATTTTGCTATTACTTAAGGATATGGCTGGTGAAAACTACTTGTCTCAAATTTCTCTAATTGAGTAGAGAGGTTAGAGCATGTTTTTCTCCTGAAACAGTGTGGATAAGGCAGTCTTTCTAGAATGTATGTCTATTAATGGTTCATGTATATATTCCCTTAAGTACTATGTGATCTTCAAAAAATATTTTCATTATAAACTACTTCAAGTATGCCAAAATGAAGTATGCTTGACCCTTAATGAATGGGTTTGAACTGCTTGGGTCTTCCTGTGTGTGGATTTTTATTTGCATACTAGTATAAATGTATTCTCCTATTTTCTTCATATTTTCTTTTCTTTGGCTTTATTGTAAAATCGCATTACATAGTAATGTAACATACAAAATATGTGTTCATCAGCTGATTTACATTTTCAGTAAGGCTTCTAGTCAAGAGTAGGCTATTAAGATTTGAGGGAGTCAGTTATATGTAGATTTTTGACTGTGCGGGGGATTGGCATGTCAGATCCCTATATTGTTCAAGGGTCAAATGTACTTGTTTTCAAACTACAGTTTATAAAATACTACAAACACAGTTGATGACAAGTGCCAGTCTTCCCAATCCAGTCTTCATCTCTTGGTACCAACTAGCAAACTTGTGTATTTTTTTCCCATGTACACAGCCATTATATATGGTATTGTTTCATATATTTTATATAACTGGTGTCATAAATCATGCAGTGTGGCACAACTTGCTTTTTTTGCTCATTTTTGAGCTGCATCCATGTTGGACATGCATAACCCTGGTTTATTCAATTTGACTGTTGTACAAAGTCTTATCATGTGAATGTACTAATGTTGAGTGCTGGTTAGGACTCCTTTGTGCTGTTGTACACAAGGCTGCCATGACCCTTTTTTTTTTTTCATTTTTAAATCTGTACACCCAGTGCAGTCGCATGCCCCACCCACTGAGCCCCCAGGAACCCCACTGTTAATGTCTCCTTATGCTCCTGCAGACGTACTTGTTTAAGGAAACATGGTACTACATCTATTAGATATTGAAAATTGGATAGTTGTGCCAGTATGTTTTCCCACCAACAGTGAAAGAGTTCCACTGCTTTGTTGTCCTTGACAACACTTGCTATTTTGAAACTTAAATTTTGCTAATTTGATGGGTGTGATGTAGTACTTCCTTGTATCTTAACCAGTGTTTCCTTGATTAGTGAACAACATTCTTTCCTTATTTGTTGGCCTTTCAGATTTACTCTTGTAGGAAATTTTTTGTTTTTTCAGTGCATATTTCTGTTGGGTAGTCTTTGATGACTTTCACAATTTTTTATTTTTTATAAATTATATTAAGAACATTCTTGTGGCTTTTTTCACTTCTGTAGTACCTAATGCACATATAAGTCTTAAATTTTAATATAAATTTATACTTTTATGAATGTCCCTTGCTGTCCTATTTAAATAACTATTTTCCATGCTGAGGTCTGAAAAATGTTGAATATATTTAAATATATTCATCTAAGTTTTAAAATATTACTTTTACAACCATCTTTAGGGGTACTTGGATGGCATAGTTGGTTAAGTGTCCAATTCTTGCTTTCAGCTCCAGTCATGATCTCAGGGTGGTCAGACCAAGCCCCGCGTTAGGCTGTCTCAGCACAGAGTCTGCCTGACTGACCCCTGCGCCCCTCACTCTCTCACTTAAATAAATATTTCAAAAAATGAAAAAAAAAAAAGTCTTTCATCCAACTCAAATGTATTTGTTTATGGTTTGAGTAGGGATCCAAATTTATTTTTTTCCCAAGGGGATAATCAATCATAATTCTACAAAAAAGTCACTCCTTTTGCTGCCAATTTACAATAATGGAACTTAGCTTTCCATATACAAAGGTTTCTTCAAGTCCGATTTAAAGAAATAGCAACAACATTTAACATTTTGCATCTGCCGTGTATCAGGAACTACACTTAGCATTTTGTAGGCTTATATGATGCCCTTTGGAGTCTGAGTGGGCCTAGAGAGCCCTGATGCATGGTAGGCCTTACTGTGACTTTTCTGTTTACTGGCTGATAGAGAAAGGTCATCAGGTGAAATTCATAAAGATGCTGATGGACACAAACCAAATATATAATTTGCTTTTATTAAACAGGGGGAGGGAAATAAAAACATTTTCCAAAGAGGCAGATATCCCAAGAGCTTCAGTGAAAACCAACATAACATCAACTTGTTTGACCGAGCTTTTAGAATAAAAGAGCTATTAGATTCTTAAAGTAGGACTAGAACATGAATGAGCCCTAGACCCCAGTACAGTTATAAGCCAACGCATTAGGCATTGTTTTGCTTAACAATTTTAGCTTTAATACAAATATATTTATTACTTAGAATATTAGCATCTGAACTACATAAAGACTTATCATTTTAATTAAAACCAGGATTTATGGAACCTCCAAGTAGCCACGAAGTTTTCCAATATGAGCATGGACTAACCCTATTCCTTGCTGCATATCAAAAGTGAAATAATTGTCATAATAGATCAACACTGTCATGACGTGATTTCTAAGGCTTCTGGCACATAAATGTATAATATCTGTGTGACAACAATGTCATGATTATATAAAAAAAAATTAAATGTTCCTTGTGCAACATAAGTCCTGAAGATTAAAAAAGCAAATGTTCCATATTAATATTGAAATACTATGAGCTTCCCATAAATTTGACATTGATTTTGTAATTACATGAAGAGCACAGACTTGCTCTCTAAAGGACTCATCATTTTAATTAACTGTGGAACTGAATATACTTATTTGATCTTAGTTCTCTATAGCATACTTTGAGCCAAAACAGACTTTCTTATAACTTATAAACATTTCCAATTAAACTGTAACATTGAGACAGCAAATGTCAGAGCTACATTTGCCTCCCTCTTTGTGTCACACAAATACAAGTCTATGAATCTCAATTTATCCTTTTGTCTAAGTCACTATGATAGAGAATGTGTAAGTGAAAAGGTTGACTACTTCTCATTTGAAAGAAAAATGAAAGTCATTAACACCTTGTCTTAAAGTTCTAAAGCAGCATATTCAGCTTTTAAGGCCCCCCCAAAAAAAAACAAAGGCCAAAAATAACTTATAAATTCTGTAATTCTTCTTGTGGCATTAAAAGCCACAGCACAAATTCTTACACTTTAATAGACAATATATTAGTGTACATCTGAATATACATTTGCCAACATTTCCATAAGGATGAAGGTGTTCTTGAAGTAGAAGTGATGAAGTACATTGTAACAGGCAGTATTTAATGGCTGTCCTGGGCATCAGGGTACACGGAATGGCTGAGTCTCGACCTTCCATTCACAGATATTGTATTTGATGGAACAGTAACCTAAAAGAAAGAAACACATTTTGCACCCATCAATTTAAAATGGGAAAGCTATCTAATATTCAACAATTACATTTTAACTTCTGCTTAATTATAAATGAGAATATTTAGCATTCAATAAATCACAAATAATCAAGAAGAAATGTTCACTCTACAATAAAATTAAAAATGAGAGAGTTGTTATTTCCACAACAAACAAGTTAAATAATCCATTAACACATCTTAGTCTTTACAAAATTACCAAATCAACTCAAAGGACAAGAGCACAAACAGACTGCAGCCCAAGCTGTTGAAGAGCATTTTTTTGCTAAATTAATTCTGGCTCCCCAAAAGTGCCTTGGAGAATGTAGAAAAATAAAGTGAATTCCACAAAGCAAAGAATTTTACGAATGCTAAAATTGTATTGGTGACCTATATTAACTTGAAGTTACTCTCCCAGGTGCCCCTTATTTATAAGAAAATACAGCTTTCACTTTTAATATGCTTTCATATAGGGACGCCTGGGTGGCTCAGTCGGTTAAGTGTTTGCCTTCAGCTCAGGTCATGATCCCAGGTTCCTGGGATGGAGTTCTGCACTGGGCTCCCTGCTCAGCGAGAGAGTCCACTTCTTCCTGTCCTTCCCGTCTCCTTCTCCTTCAAAGAAATATTCAGAAATGTTCCTATGTTCCTGTTCTCTCACTCTCAAATAAACAGTCTTTTTTTAAAAAAAAAAAAAAGCTTTTATATAAGAGGCTGAAAGAGTCAAATCTATGACTGTTGTGCCAAAAAAATTGCAGAATGAAAAGGAGTATTTTTTTCTCCCAATAAACTCCTAAATTCCAAAATTCTATGGCAAAGTCTCCTATTTATAAGTGGTAAGGGAATGAAATACACTAAGAATTTCCTAAATAGCTTGAAATTCCAAATTATTTAGAACATTTTTTTAAAAGTCCTATGCATTCTGGATAGCAAATAGGTATAATATTTTGAAATATTATACATAAAACATGACAATATTTTAAGAAAAAAGGTTACGCTCTATATTACAACTTGGCTGGTTTAGATTCTTAACCTAACATTATCATCTTCTCCCAAGAAGAAAACTGAAGTACAAAAGGCCACAGATTCTGCCTAGCAACAGAGTAAGTTAATGAAAAGGAAAATAAAATGGGCAAATTTAGTTTGGATTTGATTTCCTTGTGCTTCATTTTTCCCTTTTATTAAACAAAGATTGGTCATCTAAACTAATCAACTTTCTTGACTGTTTATGAATCCAGAATGGAGTAGAGTGCTGACACTACCCACCTGAAATTTAAAAACAAAAACAACAGCAACAACAAAAACGAAAATGAAAATGAAAAGTTGCCACCAGGGGAAGGAAAGCTCATCTGCACTTTGTTCAATATTCCAGTGGGATTCCTTTCCAAGTACAGTCAACGAACAGCAGACAGGTAATGACTTTCCATTATGTAACTTTGGTCTGAAAAGTTTCAGTGTGTAGGGATTATTTTTGTAATTTTTGCCAAAATTGCAGTTCTCATGATTCTTTGTAAAGTAAAACAAATTTTGTTTTAAGCATTTAAAAAACATACTGATGAGTCTAATACAAGGGATGTTTTTGTAGCACCATTTATAGAAAGAAAAAACTAGAATCCCGTTAAATGTCTATCAATAAGGAACAAATAAACCATGGTTCATTCATAGAGTCAAATACTATGTAGTCTTAAAAGAATGGCGTGTGTGTGTGTGTGTGTGTGTGTGTGTATAATAAGATGGAAAACTTCAAAGAGATATTCACAAATGTTCTACAAGATTCCATTTTTGGATGTATGTAAATGTGTTAGATACTACAAAAGTGTTCTGGAAGGTTTCACAGTAATCTATCATGAGCAGTTACTTTGGAGGGGAATGGTGTTTTATTTGATATTTGAAAATTTGTATACTAAACTTTCAAGCATGAGAAAACATCATTACAGACTAGTCCATCAGTTCTGTGATGTCAGAAATCTTGTCTATTTTAATGCCACACTATATACATGTTTATTTTAGTGCCTAGCACAGTGTAGATCAATGACTATTTCTTGAATGGAATATGGTAACTTTTTATAAACATTTATAATGTAAAAAGTACTGCTTGAGTTTTTTGAATAATGAACATGATACAATAAAGACATTTTTTAAAGTTGCATTAAAGAATTTACTGATAAGAGCATCTGCTAGTTGAGCATCTGTCTACTCTTCAAGTTTAAAGACTTTTCAGGAATATTCTTTTAGCTTTCTTATTCTTGTTAGAATTAACTATGAGATTATCATTTATTTTTAATTTAAAAATATACAGAATGAAGAGCCAACCTGAAGCCTTTAGATTTTTCAAATTCCAATCAAGGAAATAACAATAAAAAGTGACCAATTAAACAAACAAGCCAGCAAGACTCTGGGTGAATTATCTAGTTTTTTTCTTCCTTCCAGATTAACATGTAGCCAAAGATAAATTTTATATTCTGAGGGAATGGTTAATATCAACCAATAAATACCATTGGTCAGTTTATTTTCAGACTTCGTTTTTACAAATCTGTATTCTATTTGTAATGGTGCAATGACCTTTAGTAACTGAAGCATCAGCAAGAACCAAGAGCAGCCACAGGAGTTCTTGTATCAACACTAGTCAATGATAATAGGTTACTTAATCTCTTAGTCTCTGAAAACAATTTACTGATTCACGTATAAATCTTAACACCAAACACATTATCAAAGACTGAACTGGATTTATTAAAACTTTATAAGACCAGATAGATCTTTGTGACTACACTGGGGTCAAATAGGGGTAAGGTGTGGAAAAAGTCTTAAGAAACACACAAAAAATGACATGTTCATGACCACATTTATACTAAAGCAGTCAACTAGATAATTGTTCTAATGTGAAACAATTATTATAACGAAGGTTAATTACCCGGGTATGAACCAGAGCCATATATAAGGCACTGGTTACCTGGAGGTAAAGCACTGTACTGGAGCTAAACTGAACATTTGGGTGCCAAAATACAGGTAAACCTGGAGCCAACTTTCTGATGAACAATCTAAAACTCCTGTCAAAATCACTGAAGATTTTATTTGGCACTCTCACTGTTGTTCTATAAAAGAAATGTTGGAATTTAAAACAAACCAGGAGAAATGTTCAGTACAGGACAGAAATATGGGACTTAAGCAAAGATCACAAGGAATTACAGTCTTGTGCCCATTTCTATTTCCTATGCAATATAATATTTTTTGAAATATAATACATGTACAGAAAAGTGCCCTGAACTTAAAGAAAACAAACACAAACGTATATATAATCCAGGACTGAGGCCAAGAAAATAGCAGCTCCAGCTCCCTACTGAGCTTCTTTAAAATGTTGACATTTTCTCTGTCACTAAATGTCTATCATTTAGACATTTAAAAAATACATTAATATTTACCTTGATTACTTAGATTTTTGGTTCCCTCTTAAATTGTATGCCTGTCTTGCTCCCAAAAGCCTTCAGCAACCCCTTTTCTTTCCCTGTGGATGTAACCCTACCATGATTTGTATAATTACTTCCTCACTTTTAAAAATAACTGCTGTCAAACTTCACGCATATATACTTTTATAGGTCTTTACACCGTTGTGTTTAGCTGCATTTTGCCCAATTTATTGATGTTTGATAGCCCATTCTTTGAACATACTATTTATCCTTTTTGAATATTAAGGTTGTATTTATTTGGAGCTGTTACAAACAGTATTTCATGAATATTCTCATATGTGAGTCTCGGTACACAACACACACCTTTTGAGGGTATATAACTAGAAGTAGAAATACTTATCATGGAGTGTGGATGTTATTAACCTTACTTGACCCTGTGATCCTTTGTAGTGGAATAAAATGGATTGTGTAAAGAATTTTCATTAAATAAAACTTAGGAACTGGCACTGTAAGACTCAGCTATCGTATATCTACTGATGGAGAGAAAATTTAGCCTCGATAGAACCTAAAGTAATGAGTTATAAACAGGATACAATTATGGGATCACCATTTAGGGCCTGCTTTCTATGCTGATTCACATCCAGCTCATTCTGGAAGCAATGAGAGTTTTGTAAGTGAAGAGACTGCCAATTCAGAGCCCAGAACACCAAGCACACAGCTGCTTGCCTGTACAGTTCTGCTGGCCAAAAAGACACTCCCAACTTCATGTACTGTTTTCTGCGACATATCAGTTGAAATGGGTTACTGTATCCACTGACTTTACTACAAAGGTACTGCAACGATTTTCTGTGTAGTTACTTCGTTCTCCCGCGGACCTTATGTGCCACTGTTTCTCAGTCCCAGGCTGCCAACGCTCAGAAGGCAGAGGCTTCATCTTATTCATTTTCCTCTCCCCAGTATCTAGTATGGTGTTTAGGACTTTTGTGCTTAAAAAATGCTTATCAAGTGTACTGAACTGAGAAAGCTTTAGATCAGAAGTGACAGATCTGAAACTCAACCATAATTTTTAAGATTAGAAAGAAATATTTTCATAAGTGAGAATGTACAATTTATTTGCATGGGCACATTTCCCCATAATAATATAAATGTCATGACCTATGAAATACCAGATTTAATATTCAAAACTTTTTTTTTTTGCCACCTGACACCTAAACTCAGACTCTACAAATACCTGACAAAATTCAAACCTAATCCCCGGAATTACCCCTTCACACTTCCTCCAATCCTGACAGCAAGCAATATTTTGCCGTATCTCCGTTTGCTCAATTGGGAATGCCAAGCTTTTCCATGAAAATGGTGGTCATTCATGGCTCTGCTAAAATACAGGGAGAAAAGTGGCGAACGCAGGCAGGGCCGGCCATGGAGATGTGCCCAACATGCCCTCCCCTTCCTCTCTTTCTTTCTCTGCAGCATTCCTGTCCCTTCACAGATTTCGTTTCTGTTGAGCTCAGTGTTTTGCTCAACAAGTCTCTTACTCTTCTCTAAATAGCTTCTAAAATGATTAAAGAAGGAATTCACAAAACGGAATGCCTAGGGAGTCAGGGGAATAATGAGTACTTTTCTTGTCCTGGGTGTTGAGGAACTTGCAACCAAGACAACTAAGGGGAGAACAAGAAAGACATTTAGGGAGACAACAGCCTCTGGGAAGTCCACGTCAGATGCCAGGCTCCAGGCTTCACCATGTGCGTCTTCTTTGAGTAGACAAAAGCGACAGAGAAAGGAAACACACCTACAAATAATTTGCTGTGGCATGTCTTTGGCATTTGCTCCAAAAAGAGGTATACCTCCTCTCCTGAAGTTCTCTTGCACCTCAGTAAGGAGGAGCAAGCCACTCGGGCAAAGCATTATTTATTTATTTATTTATTTATTGCTGTTTTATTTAAAGATCTTTGATTTAATGAGCTATAAAATTCCTTTACATGGGTCATTTTTTTTTTTCAGACACTTAAGAATCCTGTTTTATTTTTTTTTACTTTAAATTTATTTAATTTTTTAAGTGTTCCAAGATTCATTTCCCATGCCCCACAGCCAGTGCTCCACGCAATAGGTGCCCTCAGTACCCACCACCAGGCTCTCCCATCGCCCCACCCCCTCCCTCCAAGTCCCTCAGATTGTTTCTGTGTCCAAAGTCTCTCATGTTTTGTTTCTCTCCCCTAATTACCCTACTTCCCATTTCCTTTCCTTCTCCTACTGTCCTCTATATTACCCCTTATGCACCACAAGTAAGTGAAACCATGTAATACTTGACTTTTTCTACTTGGCTTATTTCACTCAGCATAATCTCTTCCAATCCATTATTAGACTAGAATTTCTGTATTTGATGTCAACTAAATTCCTTAGATTTTCCCTACATTTTTTGTTTAACCTATAAAACCCACACCCACACCCCACCCAGTCCCCTGCATATGGTAGTTAACTTTGATCACTGTGGGCGCTAGGACTGACACCTTGCAGGTTCCTATTGCTAGTGTGGTTTTTCTGGAATAAGGAGGGATTTTCTTTCTGAAAGAATTTTTATACTGTGCTGATATAATTTATAAAATAAGAGTCCACGGTACTTTCTATGTATAGTCATATAATATGTATATGTATAGTCATATAATAATGAGCAAAACCCATGTTCTGAAGAAGTCAAACTCTCTCTCTTCACAGATGACATGATATTCTATATGGAAAACCCAAAAGACTCTACCCCCAAACTACTAGAACTCATAAAACAATTCAGTAATGTGGCAGGATACAAAATCAATGCACAGAAATCAGTTATGTTCTTATACGCTAACAATGAAAATATACAAAGGGAAATCAGAGAATCAATACCATTTACTATAGTGCCAAAACCATAAGACATGTAGGAATAAACCTAACCAAAGAAGTTAAGGATCTGTACTCAAGGAACTACAGAACACCCATGAAAGAAATTGAAGAAGACACAAAAAGATGGAAGAGTATTCCACACTCATGGATCAGAAGAATAAACATTGTTAAAATGTCTATACTGCCCAGGGCAATCTATACTTTCAATGCCATCCAGATCAAAATTCCACTAACATTTTTCAAAGTGCTGGAACAAACAATCCTAAAATTTATATGGAAGCAAAAAAAAAACCCAAATTGCTAAGGAAATGTTGAAAAAGAAAAACAAAGCTGGGGGCATCACGTTACCTGATTTCAAGCTTTATTACAAAGCTGTAATAAAGATTTTGATTACCAAGATAGCATGATACTAGCACAAAAACAGACACATAGACCAATGGAACAGAATAGAGAGGCCAGATATGGACCCGTAACTCTATGGTCAAATCATCTTCGACAAAGCAGGAAAAAATATCCAGTGGAAAAAAGACAGTCTCTTCAATAAATGGTGCTGAGAAAACTGGACAGCTATGTATAGAAGAATGAAACTAGACCATTCTCTTATGCCACACACAAAGATAAACTCGAAATGGATGAAAGACCTCAACGTGAGACTATCTCTATCAAAATCTATATCTATATCTATCAAAATCCTAGAGGAGAACATAGGTAGTAACCTCTTTGACATAGGCCACAGCAACTTCTTTCAAGACACGTCTCCAAAGGCAAAGGAAACAAAAGCGAAAATGAACTTTTGGGACTTCATCAAAATTAAAAGCTTCTGCACAGCAAAGGAAACAGTCAGCAAAACAAAGAGGCAACCCACGGAATGGGAGAGGATATTTGCAAATGACACTACAGACAAAGGGCTGATATCCAAGATCCAGAAAGAACTCAAACTCAACAACCAAAATAAAGATCACCACATAAAAAAATGGGCAGGAGACATGAAGAGGCACTTCTCCATAGAAGACATACAAATGGCTAACAGACACATGAAAAAATGTTCGTCATCTCTAGCTACCAGGGAAATTCAAATCAAAACCACACTGAGATACCACCTTATACCAGTCAGAATGGCTGAAATTAACAGGACAGGAAACAACAAGTGTTGGAGAGGCTGAGGAGAAAGGGGAACCCTAGACTGTTGGTGGGAATGCAAGTTGGTGCAGCCGCTTTGGAAAACAGTGTGGAGTTTCCTTAAGAAATTAAAAATAGAGCTACCCTATGACCCTGCAATTGCACTACTGGGTATTTACCCCAAAGATACAGATGTAGTGAAAAGAAGGGCCATATATACCCCAATGTTCATTGCAGCAATGGCCACAATTGCCAAACTGTGGAAAGAGCCAAGGTGACCTTCAAAAGATGAATGGATAAAGAAGACGTGGTATTGGGGCGCCTGGGTGGCTCAGTTGGTTAAGCGACTGCCTTCAGCTCAGGTCATGATCCCGGAGACCCGGGATCGAGTCCCACATCGGGCTTCCTGCTCAGCGGGAGGCCTGCTTCTCCCTCTCTTGCTCCCCCTGCTTGTGTTCCCTCTCTCACTGTGTTTCTCTCTGTCAAATAAATAAAATCTTTAAAAAAAAAAAAAAAAAGAAGAAGATGTGGTACATATATACAATGGAATACTACGCCTCCATCAGAAAGGATGAGTATCCAACTTTTGTAGAAACATGGACTGGATTGGAGGAGATTATGCGGAGTGAAATGAGCCAAGCAGAGAAAGTCAAGTATCATATGGTTTCACTTACTTGTGGAGCATAAGGAGTAATAGGGAGGACAGTAGGAGAAGGAAAGGAAATGGGAAGTGGGGTAAATCGGGGAGGGAGACAAAACACGAGAGACTTTGGACTCAGAAACAAACTGAGGGTCTTGGAGGGAAGGGGGTGGGGGGATGGGTGAGCCTGGTGGTGGGTACTGAGGGAGCATATTGCACGGAGCACTGGGTGTGGGGCATAAACAATGAATCTTGGAACACGGAAAAAATATTATAAAATAAATTAAAAAAAAAAAAAAACATGTTCTGCACCTGCTCCATGGTGTAGAAAATAGACTGGACATATTTTTAAGTATGTGTAAGACTCTGGACTCTTTCAGCTTATACTTCAAAAATGACCCTTGACATCAAAGAGTGACTTCTGGTACCCTCCCTATTCAGATTCAAAAGCCAGAAAACTAATACTTCCCCTAAGTATTAGTTTGACAATGTTTAAAATGGACCCACTGTCACCCATCTGATAAAGAAAACTTACCCTTTTCAATTTGGCAGCAGCCTCTCCAGAACGGATTGCAGTCAGCAAGCTCTGTCGGATCTGTTCTGGGTCAGAGCTCTGGAATGTTAAAGAACTTTGTCTCTTAAGAATGAATGAGGGGCAGCCAGTTGGAGATGGTATTTCGGAATTCTGTTCATTATGTGCAGAGTTATTTCCCTATAAAAATAAATGCAAAATATTTATATGAATACCAAGTGAAGAATGAGTCATTTTTTAAAAAATTTCATCATCAATATTCTTTAAGAATCACTATTTGCCACACTGTTGTTTCAAACATAGCTCAGTTTCCTTGCCCACCAAATTATCTCTGCTGTCAGAGCTCAGCTAGAAGATGAAGATACTACTTTCCCGTCTCTCAAACTTACGAGGCTAAGGAACTGGTACCTCTCTGTGCTTTAAGAATACAGTGGTAATTTTACTGTCCTTGAGTCAAAGGATGCTGATTTTGCCAATGAGAACTGGCTAGCAGAGCTGAATTAATAATAATAAAAAATTCTACAGGCTGAAAAAAATAACACATTGTTACAACATGTCAGGTTGTATTATCACTTTCGACAGTACAAAATGGACAAACTGACAGTGTTATATTGGTAGAATCTAACATATCTTCTAATAAAAGAATATTAATGACTATGCTACATGTAACAGCTTATTTTGTGTTCCTGGAAGTCATAGGGGCTAAATGATGGCCATGTTTTATTTTTCCCACAGACCAATCGCTTCTCGGCCTTTTGGCTAAGATCAAGTGTATTTTTCCCATGGGCCAAAAAAAAGTATTAAAAATTTCCAAATTGAAGAATCAAAAATTTAATTAAAATTCTTAGGGAAGAATATTTAGTAACTAATTTAACTGGAAACTATTATCAAATCATCTTAAAAATGTCTTTTTTAAACTGCCAAACATCTTTACAAAAGATGAGCTAAACAGAGTTTAGGCAATGACTCAAAAACTGTATTATCTAAGTCAAACTTCTGTTGTTTATGAATGGCATTCCATCCTAAGAAGAAACACAGGCTTTGTTCCCAAGTAAAGAATTAATCTCTGTATCATATATCTCTTCCTGACATTATATCAAAGCTAAGAAACATAAATGTGAAATATATGGAGAAATATCCTGAGATGAATATTGCTTTGAGATTATGGAAAAATCTTTACTTGGCTGTGTGGTTAATGTTCTGTTACTCTAGGAATGTTTGAAAAAGTACTATAAAGTACTTCTGGAACTGTCACACAAATCTAAAAGAATTCTTTAAATACTATCAGAGTAAAAAATACACAATATTTTTTAAGAGTTGCAAGGGGATTATTGTAATTCATACTGTAAATGCCATTCCTTCCTCTGACTATACTGTTTGAATCTAGCAAATTATAACACTCATTGACCAAACACAAAGTCAACAAATGTCCCTTTTTATGTAAGTTATTAAGGTTAGACAGTGGGTAAATGATATTTTAGTCAACATACCAGGAACTGGAAAAGCTGACACTGAATGAACAAAAATGGGAAATTAAGAAATTTATATATTTAAACTCTGGTTTCAGTTTAAATTATTTATATGTATCCATGTTTGGTAAGTAAGGTTGAGTGTGTGTGATCGAAAATGTCTAGCTGGGAAATGTTCGGCTATTTTCTGCAGTCTATAAATAGTGCTTATGTTTCTATAGAATTAGAACTATTCATTTTGCTATTCTGTAGGATTGGAGAAGAAAAGAAACCAGAACATCCAGAAAAGTTGTATAAACAAAGCAGGAAAAGAGTCAGAACTATAAACCAGTACACTATGCAAATGTATGAGCAAAGAAACATCACAATAGTTGCTAATGATACAAGTATAGAATGATGACTTTTATAGTACTACCCAGTCATGTTCAATGAATTGAAATAACACTAAGAGGAAATTATCAGATTTTATGTATTACTACTCTTCTTTCCCTGTGGTAGCTTGTTATTAGATTAATATGAATTCAGAGTTAAAGTAACACACAAACATACCAGCATGCTTGTCAACACTCATTTAAACCAGGCTGTATGAGAATCCCTCATTTTTAAAAGGTAACATTACCTCATCACTCACACCTAGCTGTGGGATGCCCACAAAGTCCGGTACAGAAGGAGCCTTCCTTTCTTCTGTGTCAGGTGAAGGTGGGGGGACCCCACCTTTGCTGCTGGGCTCTGGGCGCACTTTGCTGAGCGACTGTGACCGTTTCACCACAGCAAGAGCAAAGGGGGATGGAGCAGAGCTCCCGTAAGGTCTTGGCGCCCCAAAAGTTTTCAAAGTCTTCAGATTTAGTGCTGCTAATTGACTGGCAGGAAGAGAAGCTGGTCTCAGAGCTCCAGGAGCTCTGGGTGGAGGAGAGGTTTCAGAGGGCTTCTGGCTGCTGCTGCCACCGTCCTCAGGGTTTTTCACGTGGGACTGTGGAAGGGCTGGAGCTGTTTTACTTACGGGAGAAAGAGTTTGCTCTGGAGGCAGTATCCCATCCCCTTCCCCCTCTTTCTTTAGTAGTTCTTTTGGAGTGGGGTTAGGCGCCACGTGGACACTCCTGGCAGCTGCAGACGTCACATACTGACCTGAAACTCTTTTTTGCATCTGCAGGAAAAAAGAACTTGGTTTGGTCTGGGGATTTGAAAGCCGAGACTTAAGTCTTGACTCCAAAATATTATTTATATCTTCCAAATTCGGCACAAAAGGAGCTGTGCCAGTGTCTTTTGTCGTTCTGGGAGTAGGTTTCAGAGGATTCCCCGTGGCGATGTGGGGCGAGCTCTCCATGCCATGCACCTGGTGCCCTGTTCTCGGGGGAAGCTGCAGTGGTTCCTTTGGGCTTTCGGAAATAACAAGATCTTCTGTTTGGATTGCAGTTTCTTTCAAACCCTCATGACTGTGCTTTCTTCCTAAAGTATGTATCTCCTGATCATCTTTATACCCAGTGGTTTCTGGATCCCAATTTTTCAGTATCTCCAGGGATTTGGGAGGCACAATTTTATAAGTAGTCATTCCAATTTTGGGTATGTACTCTCTTGTAATTTCATTTGAAGGTTTTGGCTTCGGATCATAGTCCTGTCTATAAAGTGGATAATTCTTTACATGGCAAATAGCTGAATTTTTATCAATCCCATCTATAGGAGGCAAGAGATCGTCATTACCATGTGTACAAACTGGATCTTTAATGGGGAATTGATTTTCTGAATGTACGTTTAGGGGGCCCTGACTCCTGAAATTCCTTGAGGCATCTACAGAATCTTGGGGACTTGAAGATGAGGGTTGAGTTGATTTATTGTTACTTGGAGTTTGCACACTTTCATTAACTTTGAAATTAGACAAATTGCGATCTCGGTGATTCCCAAAAGAGCTGTCAGTGGAAGGGATGGTCTGAATGGCCGCATCTTGCATTTTAGTCTTTTCTTCACTGGATTGATTCAGTTTGTGGTCTTGTACTAATGAAGCCGCTAGATGATTTTCCTTGTAACCTTCAGCAGGATCAGTTTTACATGCCTGGTAGTTTGATAGCCTGTCAACTTCCGTGTCCACATTACTATTTTTGGCAACACCTCCTACATTGACTTTTATTCTCCTCACTCCATTTCTCATATGATCTTCTGTGTTTGGTGGAGTGACAATGATTTCATTTTGATCTGAGAGAAAAAATACATATATTGTCAACTTAAATGTGAACAAATTAGAAAAAAACTCAAGTTTTCAATGCCTGCCTCCCCCAAACTGAAATAGGTTGGTTTGAATTCCACAGATAATTTTCAACTCACTAATTCTACAAAAGCAGGCAGTAGCATTAGGAAAAACAGCACGGGCTTTGGTATCGTAGAAATCTGAGCCTAGAACCCAGCTGAGCTGGACTTACACGTTTCTTAACCCCTCTGAGCCAAACCCAGTTTCCACAGATGTAAAAGGTGAACATGCGTATTATATTTTATATGTCATTTATATAACATGCTAATTAGGATAGGACACTCCCCAGAACAGGCACTATACTGAAGACAGCGACATTTCTGATAGGTAGACTTCATATTTCAGTGAATGTTAAGAATGACAAGAGAAATTGACAAATTGCAAAAAAATGTATTTTTATTCTTTTTTTTTCCCATTTTGGTCCAGTCCTTACTGTACTTATATTTCACACCTTATATTAAAAGAGAAATAATCCCAGCAAATATTACCAGCTTTAAGTAAGGCAAACAACGGAAATATTCAGAGCTGAAGTAAAAACAAAATCTAAGTTGTCTTGTCCTTGCTAAAGACTCCTAGAGGACTTTTTTTTTTTTACTCATATGGGTGATTTCAACTACATAAAGCAATCATGTGGGTTTTGATTTTTCCCTGAGGGAAAAGATACCCTATTCTCATGTCAGAATTCATGTAGAGAAAACCACCTCTCTCCTCTGCATTACTTTTCCTCTGAATTCTAATTCAGATCTTCTGAAAACAAAAACCACTTGCCATTGTCTATGTTAAAAGGCAATGGTTGCCCACCAGCAACAAGGATTGCAAAGAACTGGAAGGAGGCATCTAGAAGGAGACACAGGTCTATGAGTGTGTGCCATGTGTCTAGTCCTCTGGGAAGTGTTACATACTGGGTGCCTCTCGTCACATACCCAGAAGAATTATTTCTCCTGGATGACCAACGAGCCCTCATCTTCAAAATCCTTACTGGCCTCCACTTCCAGACACAGTAGTTTGCCCACTACAAGTGAAATGTGGGCCTTGGGAGTCAAATCATGAAAGAATGTCAAGTATTTCTCCAGAGTTGTATCATCACTCACTTTTACTTATAAGATAAAGAACAACTTCACTGCCCAAAATGTCACGAGTTCCTTTAAATATTTCCTCTGTTAAAAAAAAGAAACACGTGCATGCAAGAGAAAAACATTATGTTGCCAGGTAAATTTGTATACAAATGTACCTTCATCTTTGTACACCCTACCTAGCGGCAAGGCTGTTAAGTTTTCTATTATGTTGCAAGGTTTTGATACTAAATATCTAATTTTTATATGGAATTCATTTTTATTCCTCCTTAAAAAAATGCAACTGATTATCAGAATATTTATTTGCCATACAAGTGACCTCTCAATGACTCATAATTATTAACTTTTGTGACACATTTGATTAAGAATCATTAAAAAGACACATTACTGCCTATGCTCTTATTTACTTGGTTTGTAAATATTTCTAATTTTATGAAAAGCATTACTGTCAACATCACTATAAGCACAAAAGAAATGGTCCCTGGTACCAGGAAATGAATGTACATGCTTGTACTTGTAAATGAATGTAATTGCTTATTTTTCATTTTCCAATGAATATAGGTATAGCCCAGCTACACAACAGAAACATTTAACAAAACAAAGTAAATCAACATATTTTAAATTCACTTCCTTATAAACCCTAATTGGTTTTAGAACTCCAAATGTCTATTTTTCTATTTTTCACTATTCTCTAGTTCTGAATTTCTCATCAAAATCTCACCATTATTCCCAGTGGCAGGCCTGGAAACCTGGAATCACTGCTGAATTCAGTAGCTAACCCATCCTCATACATACCTAATGACACCAACCAAATCTCAATGACTGGTTAGGTCATTTTCCAATGATAACCAGTAGGAGGAAAAGGTAGATTTTGTACTATCCTGTCCTTTCTCTACTCAAAACTGACAAGAACATCTACCAAATGAACCATCTGACAAAACGATGATTGAAACAAGTATATACCACAGGTAAAAAAAAGGAAAAAAAAAAACTATAAAACTATGTTAAAGATAACAGAAATGATTTATTTTAAAAATCATCTAAATATTTTTATTTTAAAAAGCAGAAAAAAAAAAAACACCTAGAGTCGACAGAGGTCATTGTAAATCAAATGTAAACCAAAAAAAAGTACTATTATAGAAATATACCTGTGACTCTAGCACTAACGTGATGCCAAAATCTTAGCAAAAATGATCTTTCATTGTTAAAAGAAGGAAGCAGCATTTCTCAATAAAATTATATTGACCTTCATAATGTATATTGTGAAGAACTGAATTAAGAGAAAAAGGATAAAGAAATTACATACTTTTGGAACTTCTCAGTATTCTATCTCAGGATGATACTGACATGGGGAAAATGAACCAGAGACCTATTTGAATTAACCAGCACATACTACACAGGTAAAATGACATATATCTACATCAATCTATCCACCTGTGACCCTGGAATAATCCACATTTTATCCAAATATGAATATGTATATCCCTATTTCTAAGAATCTTCACCTAGTTTTGCATATTAATATAACAGACTGGACTGTGAAAATTCATAAGCCAATTCCTTCACATCTCCTTAAAGTTCCATTGTGTATTCCTCGCATCTTGTATTTGTATAGTATTATTTTTCTGAAATTCAGCCTGAAGTACAGATCTTCCTCAACTTATGATGGGGTTACATCCCAATAAGTCCATCCTAACTTTAAAATACTGTTAGGTCAAATGCATTTATTACATCTAACTTACAGAATATTATAGCTTAGCCTATACTATCCACTTTAAATGTGCTCAAAACACATTAGCCAACAGATGGGCAAAATCATCTCTCAAGAGCCTCTTCTGTAATAAAGTGTTGAATATCTCATGTAACTTATTAACTACTGTACTGAAAGTGAACATCCAAATGGTGGTAGATGTACTGGCTCTTACCTTCGGGGGGAGGGGGGGCGCTGACTGTGGGCTGCAGCTGCTGCTGCCCAGCATCATGCAAGAGTATCACACAGCACATTGCTAGCCCAGGAAAATACCAAAATTCAGAATCTAAAGTACAGTTTCTATGGAGTATGTACCATGTTGGCACCATCATAAAGTCCAAAAAAAATCTTAAGTTGATGACATATATTTTAACAATAGGTCAGTGTTCTCCTAGGTGCTATGAGGAATTCAAGTATTGGATCTAATTTCTCTGATCCAAAAGACTATCCAATCTGGTTGAGGAGATAACCACCTTTTAGAGAAATACATGGATTCTAGTAATCAAGTAACAAAATAAGTGAAGTGGCAGGATTTGGACAGAAGCTGAACGGGTAAAGTTAGGTGGAAAATCATATTTCTTGCAAAGAAAAAAAAATGAGCATAGTCCTAGAGACAGAACTGAGTGAAATATATCATAGCAAAGAGAAGAAACTCCTGACTTGGCGGGGGGTGGAAGATACTGGTAAATCACATCACATAATTAGATGTAAACATTACATAATCAGATTAAAAATAATGCAGCAAGTTTCACCCAAGTAAAGCAACTTGGGTATTAAGTAAAACAGGTTTGGACTTGGAAGTCAGTAAAAAAGAAAAGAAGAGAAATAGATCACAAGTGGATGCACAGAGTATACATCTTTAAGATGCAAGATCTAGGTTAAACAACCTCTAAGACTTAAGAACAAAAATAGTACACATGGTAGTTAATAGCACATGTGAGAGCAATACTGCCTGAGTTCAAATCCAAGGCCTGCTACTTACTAATTATGGGGACGCTTGTGAATTACATATCACTGTGGCTCAATCAATGATAAAGTGGAATTAAAAATAGTAAGGCCTGTAAATGAGTTAATATGCAAGAATAAACGAGTTAATACATATAAAGTTTTAAGAGTGGCCCTTTAGCATACAGTAAGTGCTCTGAAAACACTGGCTATTAGTGTTTTGGGAACTCACCATTCTCCTGGTTTGAGCCCAATGACTTCAAGCTTCTTACTCTGCCAACCACCATCTCATCCTTGCTTGCATTATATACCATTACGTGTGGCCCTCTGCAAAACAGGATATCATATTTTATATATTGACTATTTAAACACACACACACATACACACACACACACACACACACACACACACACACACACACACCCCAGATGAGAAAAGAGGCAGTAATTTCCAAAGACAGATGGATTGAAATAATCATCTTTTTTCTGCCGAATACTGGAAATTTAATAGCAAAGAAAAAAATATAACCAAGAGGAAGTGCTGCTATGAACCATTAGCTTTCAAAGAGTGGTCGTAAAAGGATCTAAGAAGCTTGGTAAAATGGACACTTTTCCAAAAACACTGTCTTTTTGTTTTTATTATTTGTCTTTTAAAGAAAAAGGAAACTAAATGAAACATTTAAGTCTTGCATCTGAGAAAGCCAACTTCTGGCAAATCAGGATGTGGACTGACCTCAGCTGGTTGTTTTGTTTTTGTATTTTAGTGATAGAAGGGTTTAATTTGGAAATTATCCCATGCAAATTATAGTGAAACTTTGATGAAGATGGGTTTATTCTGCCTACTTAATTTCATCTTTATTCATGATATGGCATTTCTAACACAATATAAGTATACTATAGCATAGATTTCAATTCCTAGGACCAAGTGGAAAGTGCTCTCTCTGCATTATAAAATTGACTGTAAAAATAATATTAGTAACTTATCATCATATAATATGTATAATTGTTTATATATCAGTGAAAATTCTTGAGAAACATTTAGTGAAAACTAAAAATTAAATGTTTCATTTAGATCAAACAGGAAATAGACAAAAAACACACAATACAAACAGATACTTTTATCTTTGAGTCCTAAAAATTAACTACATGGTATGGTTTATCTCACACAGGGATACCAGAACTATTGAATTTGATCTTATTTAAAAACAAAACATGCAAATGGATACTTTATTAATAAGCACTCTTATAATGATGGTGAATAGAGTCGAAACTAAAGGGACTACTGTATTTGTGTTTACAATGTCAGATCTATAATTCAGAGACTAGTACTCACTAAACAAACCATCACCAACACTTGCAGCACATAGATGACTTACTGTCCATCTGTGTTTCTAGCTTCTTGTTTTTCTTCTTTGGAGTTCTGTGAGGACTCTCCAGAAACATTGCCAAGGGCTGAGTCAGTATCATTTTTCAGTGTATTTGTTGTATCAGTAGATCCAAAAGGAATAGCTTGTGACTTCGGAGAAATATCTTCAGCCTCCTCTTTAGGCACTTCACTCAGTTCTTCCTTTTCATCTATCTCTTCAAGGCTATGATCAGAGCTTATTCCAGCTACAAAGAAATGAAGATAAAATCCTAAATAATAATTTGCCTTATTCATCCTATGCAACCCCAGCAAGAAAGGAATTTTTAAAATAATAATTAGCTGGACTCTTTAAAATGCTGTCTAAAACTAATGAGAAAACACTCTTCTAATGGTGAATAATTTCATTAACATATAGTCAAACTATCTCAGACATAAACAATTCTAAAAGTAATAGGCTATCATGCAAGGTTTTATTCATGGTAGAGAAAAAAGTTATTTAAGTCATAATTTCAAGTTACATGTTTCTATCTGAGAGATAGCTATATAACTTTGAATTTAATTGATTTTACATTCATACAATAGCTCTGTTAATTAAAAGAATGTGAGATTTTACATTTTTATATTATATATATGTATGTGTATACACACACACACACACACACACACACACACACAAGTATACTTATAAAATCTGACTCAGTAGTTATCAGAAGAACTACAATGGAGAACTATCTAAGGCCCTTTTAAAAATGCCAGTGTTCACACCCTCTCCACACCCATTAAATCAGAATCTCTGAAGGGTGGGACCAGGAATTTTTAAGGTTCCTAAGGTGATTCTAATACAAAACCAGGATTAAAAGCCACTTAGATGCTTAATATATCTTTTGAAAATACAAACAAGTACTATACAATGAAAATTATTCCCACTCAGTTTGACTCTCAGAGGCAACTTCCTTTAACAGGTTTTTCCTATATATTAGCAGAAAGTATAATGACCATACAAGCATATATGCATACTCATGCTTCCTTCTCTCTTTTTTATTGGTTAATTTATTATAAATGGAAGCATACGGTACCTGATGTTTTTCAACTTCTGTTTCTCCACTTAAGTATGTCTGAAAAATCATCCCATATCACTGTGTGTGTGTGCGTGTGTGAGTGTGATTCTCTTCAAAAGCTGCAGTTAATATTTCATTGTATAAGAATGCTTTATCATTATTCCTTTAGTACCAACAACAAATGGCCAAGAGATTAAAAGAGGAGACATCCTAATTGGTATCCACACTAGCTGTGAAATTTAATTTAAACCAAAGAATGAGGCTGTGAATCTTTGCTTATTTAAGTATAATTTAACACTGCCATTTACACAACAGCAGCTGAACAAAATTTAATTTTATCACGGGGAGGGTTGGTGTAGCATTAGAGTGATCAGCACATCCACAAAATTTAATAAAAACTTCAACGTATTTGAAGAGTATTTAAAGTATGTCTTTAATTTTATCTTTAGGCAGAAAAGTATGCTATTTATGCTATTTAATAAACAAATATGGAGACTTTTGACAGTTTCCTTGTGAATAAAAAAAGATTACTCAACAGAAAAAATATTAAAGAATTTGAATTTAAATGAATTTTTTAAAAATGTATTTTGGCAAGTCTTATTTTATTATGACATGTGAAAGCATCATTACGATACCAATGTACAATATTATGTGTCTACAATAGCATATCACATTTGTGCAGTAAGAATATATAATTTGAAAACTGTGTTTGAGAAAATTACTGTCTGTTCTGGTTTAGATGCAAATGTGTTTTAAAAATGGCCCCTTGGCGCATATATATATTTTTTAAAGATTTTTAAAAATATTTTATTTATTTATTTGACAAAGAGAGAGATCACAAGTAGGCAGAGAGGCCGGCAGAGAGAGAGGAGGAAGCAGGCTCCCTGCTGAGCAGAGAGCTCGTTGTGGGCCTCGATCCCAGGACCCTGAGATCATGACCTGAGCCAAGGCAGAGGCTCCACCCACTGAGGCACCCAGGCGCCCCCCCCCCCCCCGGCATATATTAAGCTCTTTACAAATTAGTTTAACTGAGGTAACACTTAACAAATATTGCTATCTCTACTTTTTCTCTTGTCCATACAAAACTATTTCATATAGGAGCGCCTGGGTGGCTCAGTCAGTTATGCATCTGACTCGATTTTGGCTCAGGTCATAATCTCAGGGTCCTGGGATGAGCCCTGCCTTGGGCTCCCTGCTCAGCAGGCAGTCTGCTTGAGAATCTCTCCTTTGCCCTCTCTGCCCTTCCCCCCTCCACCCCCACTCATGGTCTCAGGCATGCACATGTCTCTCACTCTCTCCTCAAATAAATCTTTTAAAAAAGTACTTCAAACAACCTTTGTTTAAGTATGGGGCCCCTCACTGAGAAACTAGTCTCAGTTGAAGAATGAGTTACATATTTCAGAACTCTTTTCAAATTATTTTTCTGAAATTTTATAACTCGATAGTTATAAGCATCATATAGGCTTGTTTAAATATATATATTTATTTTTATATATATTTAATTATATATATTATCAGCATGAAGAATATTCTTATTCTTAAAAATCTTAGGAAAAAGTCTTAGGAAAGGTTGTGATTATTTTTTAAAAATCTAATAATCCAAAAAAAACCTTCAGAGCTGGTTGTTAGACTAACATAAATTTCCTCAACTTCAAAAAATAATAATTCAAGTTTCTTTTGTATGTGTTATATGATGACCACATTTTGGACAATAAAAAAACACTGGTAGGGGTGCCTGGGTGGCTCAGTTGGTTGGGTGACTGCCTTCGGCTCAGGTCGTGATCCCGGAGACCCGAGATCCAGTCCCACATTGGGCTCCCTGCTCGGAGGGAGGCCTGCTTCTCCCTCTCTCACTCCCCCTGCTTGTGTTCCCTCTCTGGATGTGTTTCTCTCTGTCAAATAAATAAAGTCTTTTAAAAAAAAAAGACTGGGTGACGGCTGTGAACAATGAATAAATTTCACAAATATTATAGCTCAACTATCGTATTTCAGCTTCATAAGTTTTAAGGGAAGAATACTCACTTTCAAAGAATACAGTGTTCAAAATCTTTGTGAAGTTTTAAGATTTAACAACTTCCAAAGTATAAATATTAAAAAATCACAGAAGTCGTCTTTTCTATTATAATCACAATCAAGATATAGAACAAGTCCATCAATC
Organism: Spilogale gracilis; assembly: GCA_004023965.1. NCBI lineage: Eukaryota > Metazoa > Chordata > Mammalia > Carnivora > Mephitidae > Spilogale > Spilogale gracilis. Next base: position 160,557 of record PITA01000009.1, read on the forward strand.
TCCAAAACCCCAGGCCCTCTGGTGATCATCCCTTCCCCCTAACCCTAGACCCTGGCAACTATTTTCCCTATAGTTTTACCCTTGCAAGAATGTCATATGAATGAAATCATTCAGCATGTAGCCACTTAAGACTGGCTTCCACATTTAACACAATGTATTTGAGATTTAGCCATGTTACTGCATGTAGCAGTCATTCCTTTGTATGGGTAGGTGGTACCATTCCGACGTGTGGACTAACCATAGTTCATCCATTCCTCAGTTTAGACACATTGGGTTGTTTCTCATTTGGGGCAATTATGAATAAAATTCCTAAAGTAATTTACATGTTAAGTTTTTGTGTGCACAGAGGTTTTCATTTTTCTTGGAAAATACCTAGGAGTCATATGGGTGGCTCAGTCATTAAGCATCTGCCTTCCGCTGAGGTCATGATCCCAGGGTCCTGGGATCGAGCCCTACATTGGGCTCCCAGCTTGTCAGGAAGCATGCTTCTCCCTCTCCCACTTCCCCTGCTTGCATTCCCTCTCTCACTGTGTCCCTCTGTGTCAAATAAGTAAATAAAATCTTAAAAAAAACACACAAAGCTTATCAAACTATTTTCTAAGCTGGCCACACAATTTTACATTACTATAAGCAGTATGTGATATTAATTTTAGATAATTTTAAATAAGGACTCATTCTGAGTTAATAAAAAACTGAATAAAATATTTATAATGAAATGCAAGTATTACCTAACTATAAATTTTTACCATCTTGTAAAATAATTCTAATAATTTGACATAAAAATCCCAATTAAAAGCAATACTACAGAAAGTAAGCTATACCTAGATAACAAAACAGCAGTCCAAGAAAGAAAAAAAATACATGTATATATAAGATGTGTGTGTGTGTGTGTGTGTGTGTGTGTGTGTGTTTGTGTGTGTCCTCTTATATTCATAAAGTCAAACACTGGAAATAAGAGTTCAAAGAGTTTTGCCCAAAAAAGCAGAAAGCCAAATAGAAGAAAAGCTGAGATCCTCCAAAGCCACTTATTATATTCATCTTAGGCCTTGTGATATTCATCTATCTGGTTAGGGAAAACATCAAATTCCAAACCTGTAAGAGCATTTCAAGTGAAAGGGGGAAACTACTATCTCTTTTATCTCTTTTAGGTATTTTTACACAGGGATGACCAATTACTGAAATGCTGACCTGGTGATAATCTTAATCTGCATTAAACCAAGCACCAGGCAGGAAGGGCTGATCACCTACATGTCAGAGAAGCTACGGCCACCTCGGGTGATCCAGAACATTCCGAGAGAGAGGCTTCATCCGGCAGTCTGGGTGCAGTGCTGTGTTGGTGGATGGGGAGCCCGGGGCCAAGACAGGCTTCTGCCAAAGGAAGTAAAAATCTGTGGAAATGGCACTTAGACAACAGATTTAAGACAAGCAGAGAACAAGAAGCATTTCAAAGAAATCAGATCTGTTAGCTCACAATTATCCATGCACTAAACAGGAAGAGATAAGGAGGGGGGGGGGAAGGAAGAGAAAGAGAAACAGATACCAAGCAAAGTTTGAATAGCATTCGCACCTTCTTTCTAATACTTCTGAATCTTCTTATTTCAATTATATAGTTTGATATTATGTAAATAAAATTCCTTTGGGGAACAAACAGTATCATTGATATTATTCTGGGTAAGACTTAAGAAATAAGAAAGATCATGACTGGTTATATAATGATAATGTTTTTATTCAAAGAGGACAGGAGAATTCTTATATAAGATGTGTCAAAATCTCAAATTCCTAAAAATCACGTAAGGATTTTAAAGATTTAGGAGCATTTGGGTGCTCCTGAGTTTCTCCTCTGCTTATGAGTATCAATTATAAAAATCAGGGTTATATTGAGCAATTTTCATACCTATAAAATTATCCCCATGCTAAAGTACTGACATAGTCATATCCTATTTTTGGTTAGACATCAGTCTGTCATATTCATTTATATCGAACATTAAGTCTCAGAATTAAGAAATTTTATATTTATTCTTATAATAGCTACTATTAAGATATAGGGAAACAGTATCAACTTATTTTATTTTTACTGGCATTTCATTTATTTGGAGAATCCAAAATGAGACCATATAATAGAAAATATTTCAAGAGGGTGCCTGGGTGGCTCAGTTGGTTAAGCAACTGCCTTTACTTCAGGTCATGATCCTGGAGTCCAGGGATCGAGTCCCACACTGGGCTCCCTGCCTTGGAGTCTGCTTTCCCCACTGACCTCTCCCTTCTCATGCTCTCTCTCTCAAATAAATAAAATAAATAAATAAAATCTTTAAAAAAAAAAGAAAGTACTTCAAGATAACAAATTTTTACCACTGAATTAGGACACTATGTATATCAAATTCATACCTAGGACATTTATGCAAATAACGGTACCTGACACATTGGTTTAAGTTTCTTCTGAACACACTTAAGGTACATTCCTAACTAACATGTGTCATTCCTCTTGGGAAGGACATTAATAAGTGGTAACCTGACACTGCATAAAGAAAGTTCTTAAAGTACCATAACAGAACTAAAATTTTGAGTTCTGCCAGTTTCATACTCAACTCAGGGTGGAAAGTTTTTCATTTCAGAATATAAAATTTGGGAAATAGAGTCAAAGCATCTGTATCTCTTTCATAGAGCATTATAACTAGATTCATTCCTCAATTGCCATGAAAGGTCTGTTCTCAGGAACTACGTGACGTGGAATAAAGGTGTCCTACCTGCGCTGGGCAGCCCCTCGGGAGAGTTTGCTTCCAAAACACCATCCAAAGGAACTGTGCGTCCTGCCTGCGGGGCTGGGGACAGAAGCGGCACACCTTACAACAAGTCACGCATGTAGCAGTTCCTTAGTAGCTTAACTGATCTGTATGTAATTTGGGAAGAGATAGCCCTAACTTTTTTAGAAGCCATTTCACCATCCAGCTTTGAAGCAACTAAAATCAACAGGCAGTGTCCTGAAGAGATTCACAAATGATCACATGCTCAATTTGAGGATCAGGGAGCCATACATTTTTCTATTTTTCCTTTTCCTTTTTTTTTTTTTTTTTTTTGGTTATGTTGCAGACTTCTAAAAGGTAGTTAAGTGAGAATAATCAGGGACTGTCTAAATATTATTTAAATTAATTTAAAAGCCTGTTTAAGTATTGTCTTTTAGTAAGACTTGATTTAAAACCTCTATTACTTTACTGTCTATCTGAAACGAGACCTAATACACAGGTAATGTTAATGGGAAAAGCAACATTACCAGTGACAGGACTGTCTTCATCACTTTGATGCAGGGGTGTTTTGGAGGGTGGGGCAGGTGCTTTTCGCTTTGTCCTCTTCAAAGATGAACTGCCAACAGCTGTAGTGCTGAGCTGCAGTGAGCCAGTTCTCACTATACTGGCTCCACAGGGACTCTGGGAAAAAATGACCAGATACAATCTTCTTTAGAAATTAATAGTGAACTTCAGGAAGATACTGACCTTTACATCAACTGTGTCATGTGCCAATATGGAACATAAGAGTCACTCATTCGAAAAACATTTAGGGAGCATCTGCCCTGTGTCAGGGGTTGAGCTAGGAGGTGGATTCGTATCGTAAAGTAAAATAGGGTCCTTCTCAAGAAATTTAGCCTAGGATGGAAGAAGGGCATACAAACAACCAGTTATGTGGAGGACTCATAAGCATAATAGTGAAAAACTAGCTTTCAGAGAAAAATATGGGGAAAATACAGATGCAAAGTAAGAGGTGAAAAGGGAAGAATATCTGTACATGAAAGCAGCTGGCTTGATTAATCTTTCCTTTTTAGTACTAAAGTATTAATGACAACCATCTCAAAAATTTATATGTCTCCCCACGGCAAGGTCACTTGAGGTCACCGACTCTCTCCACAGCCAGTGCTCACACACCTGGCATGTGACTGTCAGCAGACCCGAAGACCGGCCTCCCTCAGCGCCGCCTGCTGCCCCCTGGCACGCTGCCATGTCGACTCACTCTTTCTCTTCACCACTGACCTGCTTCCAAGAGTTGTTCATAGTTTTTTTGCCTCCAATTTCTCATCTCCCACATGAACACTTTCAACCAGGTATTTCCCAGCTTTTGATCCAGTAAAACTATTCCTATCAAAGTCATCATTGACCACCACAACTGAACTGGTGGTTAATTCTTAGCACTCATTTATTTGATCTGTTTGCAGCAGTTGACAGAATAGACCACCCTCTTAAAATTCTCTTTTTCTTACTTCCAGATTACCATCTTCCTACTCTGCACAGATCCCAAAGCTCCATCTTCTTTTAGGGTTCTTTGTCATCTCAGTCCCTGGATACACACTCTTCAGGGTCTGTGTTCACTCCCTTGGTAGTCTCCTCTACTCCCTGGATTTATGTATTATTCACATGCCAATTAATTCCAAACTTACGCCTCTATCCTGGACCTCTATCTGATCCCCCACTTAATAGCTAAGGCGAATTCAAATACGGCATGTCTAAAACTGAGATCCTGATAATCCTTCCTTTCCCCTCTCCCATCAGAAATAATCCTATTCCCACGGTCACTCCTCCACTCATTCAGGCCAGTGACTCTGGAGTGCACCTCCTCTCCTTTCTCTCTCACACTCCACGCAAAGTCCATCCCACGGCTCCTCCAGCCTGACTGCTAGCACGTGGTCTGGGTCATCATCAAGGACCTCCTGACTGGACTCTGCTTCCACACCGTTTGCCTACAGCCCTTTGTCAACATACCAGCAACCGGGTCCTATCAAAACCTAAGTTTACTTAGGTTGCTTTGTTCAAAACCAGCTAACACATTCCTAGTTGGCACAGAAAGGCCAAAGTCCTAACGAGAATTTCTAAGGCAGCGAACCACCCAGCCCCTCGATCTCTCCGACTGTCTCCCGCCCTGGTCATCTCCCAGGGATGGGGCTCAGTTAGTCCCCAGTGGCTGACACTTGATGGAACACACCTCTCACTGCGGTTAACTCCTCTTAACAAGGGTGGCACCTGGCTGACCTGATGAGAGGTCAAACCACTAAAATATCCTCCATACCAACTGAGGAATAGCTGCAGCCATGATGTTCCTCTCCCCTTAATACTTCAGTCCTTCTTCCAGAACTTCTCAGGCCTAATCCAGCAAGGAAAGACTTAAAGCCTGCCACCCAACGCCATACGGATTCAGTCTCTAAAGCCAATTCTGATCAAATCTAAGGGCCATCCCACACCCCCTTACCCCTCCAGAGTGGATGGGGGCACAGATCTTCAACTGAATTTTGGACTTTTGAAACAATCAGAAGAAGGGCCCTTGGTGATAAAGGGCTGAGAAAGAAATGCCCTGTATCATACAGCTGGATGGGCAGTGAATATCCTTTTGAGTAGAATATGAAGTTTTCTTGTTGATTAATGATATATCTCTGTGTTTGGGAACTTTTCATTCACTATCTTAAAAAATTAACAAGTTTAGGAATCATCAGGAAAAAGGCCAAAAAATCTCCTTAAGCAATGCAACATTTGCCTTTTCAAAATAATGATGTAAATATCAAAAGTTGTAAAATATGTCATTTTATTTCTCAGATGAATTTACTCTGTAAAGCCCTATCAAGGCATACCTCCTTCCTCTCACAGACCTAGTTTACTGGTAAGAACTCAGTAAGTGATCAATAAGTAACTGCTGAATGCACAAATTAGGGGCAGCATTTTATTTTCCTCCTATGTCCGCGATGAAAACTTGTTTCCCATGCTTAGACTGATTGCTTTCATGAGGTTTAGGATACAAACCTGTGTTCCCCTTTAAGCCAGATTCCCAATCACTGTCATTTACTGCTCTTTTCTATTACCTGATAAAAGCAGTCATGACTTGAATTAGCCATGAATTTCTAAAATGACAGAATCTGTTTAGGATTTAGAGTTCTTAAGTTTTTGTGATAATAAAACATACCATACAGCAATCAGAAGGGTGGAATTTGTATTGCAGACTCACAAGTTTATATGTAACTATCCATAACTCAAAGACAAAATAAAAATAGACTAACATATTTCATTTATGTCCCTAAAGATCTTAAAATAAAGAAATTTTTTTTTGGTACAGGATATTTATATTTCTATGGATAAAGAATTTAAAATTTGTCAAAATATACAAACTTTAGTTTTACCAAAAAAATTTCAATAGCCATTTATGAAGACAGCTGAGGGAAAAGAAGAGCAAAGACATGAACATTCTGAAGGAGCAAATCTTTTATAACTTTGTCCTACAGAACTTAGCACCCCCGACCCTGTTTTGCAGTTGTAACATGAAAATAAATGGACTTAAGTTATTAGATCTGCAGTTGGATCACAGAGACTAGGAAGGAAGACATTAAGACAGCATGACTGTCACTGAGTATTACCAAAAGGATGTACATGACCTGTCATAACTAGATTCCATGCTATAATTAATGGTCAAAACTTACTAAGTTTATGACAAAAATGTAAATTTAATAACTTATGCAGGATGGGCAAAGGGCATGAGTTTTCAAGGAATAAGAATGATCAGTTTAGATAATCAGCTAAGCAGGAAAAGTAAGGTAAATAAAAATCAAACTTGGGAATTATTTTATTTTGTGTTAAAACATCACTATTAAGACCAAAGTAGAGGAACCCCTGGACCGTGAGAAAGGGATGTTCTAGGGTGCCTGGGTGGCTCAGTCAGTTAAGCATTTGCTTTCCGCTCAGGTCATGATCCAGGGTCGTGTGGGCAAGCCCCACAAGGGCTCCCTGCTCAGCTGGGGTCTGCTTCTCCCCCTCCCTTTGCCTCTCCCCCTACTTCTTATGCTCCCTCTCTGTCTCTCCTCATGGTGTCAAATAAATAAAATCTTTTTTTTTTTTAAGGCCATTTAAGGTCTTTTTTTTTTTTAAGATTTTTTATTTATTTATTTGACACAGAGAGAGAGATCACAGGTAGGCAGAGAGGCAGGCAGAGAGAAAGGAGGAAGCAGGCTCCCTGCTGAGCAGAGAGCCTGATGTGGGCCTCAATCTCAGGACCTTGAGAACATGACCCGAGCTGAAGGTAGAGGCTTTAACCCACTGAGCCACCCAGGCACCCTAAAATCTTAAAGAGAGAGAGAGAGAGAAAGTGATGTTCTATATTTACTGCAAAGAGTCTTTTTCTTGGGTAAAAGCCCACAGGAGAAGAAGCATTCAAGTTAGAAGATCTAGATGTTCCTAAATAGACTGCAACCAAGAAAAGTGGTGTATATGGAGGAATGTGGGTGGAGTATATGTAGCCAGCATACAAGAATAGAGAGGCTCCTAATCCAAGAATGACTACTTCTAGAAAGCAGACTCACTAAACCACCACAGCTGCTTAAGTAAACACATCATGAGTTCCCATACAAAATGCTAGGGAAACAAAATCAAAAATGAACTATTGGGACTTCATCAAGATAAAAACTTCTGCACAAAAAAGGAAACAATCAATAAGACTAAAAGGTAACCTACAGAATGGGAGAAGATATTTACAAATGACATATCTGATAAAGGATTAGTATCCAAAATCTATAAAGAACTTATCAAACTCAACACCCAAAGAACAAATAAAGCAGTTAAGAAATGGGCACAGGGGGGCGCCTGGGTGGCTCAGTCAGTTTAGTGTCTGCCTTTGGTTGGAGGGAATGATCCCGGGGCCTGGGATGAGCCCTGCATCAGTCTCCATGCTCAGCGGGAAGCCTGCTTCTCCCTCTGCCCCTCCCCCTGCTCATGCTTTCTCTCTGACAAATAAATAAACTCTTTAAAAAAAGAAATGGGCAGAAGATCTGAACATTTTTCCAAAGACATACAGATGGCCAACAGACCCATGAAAAGACATTCAACATCACTCATCATCAGGGTAATACAAATCAAAACTACAATGAGATGGGCCAGAATGGCTGAAATCAACAACACAGGAAACAACAGCTGCTGGTGAGGATGCAGAGAAAGGGGAACCCTGCAAACTGGTGCAGCAACTCTGGAGAACAACACGGAAGTTCCTCAAAAAGTTAAAAATAGAGCTACCCGTGACCCAGCAATTGCACTACTAGGTTTTTACTCAAAGGATGCAAAAATACCAATTCAAAGGGGCACATACACCCCAATGTCTATAGCAGCATTATCAACGATAGCCAAGTTATGGAAAAAGCCCAAGAGTCCATCAACTGATGAATGGATAAAGAAGATATGGTATATATAATGAACGTAAATTACTCAGCCATAAAAAAGAAAGAAATTTTGACTTCTGCAATGATGTGGATGGAGCTAGAATGTATTGTGCTAAGCAAAATAAGTCAGTCAGAAAAAGACAAATACTGTATGATTTCACTCGTATGTAGAATTTAAGAAACAAAATAGATGAACACAGGGGAAAGAAAGAGAGGGAGACAAAAAGACTTTTTTTTTTAAAAAGATCTATTTATTTGAGAGAAAGAGAGAGTGCACAAGGGTGGTGGGGAGGTAGGGGGAGTGGGAGCAGCAGAGATCCCGACACGGGGCTTGATCGCAAGACCCCGGGATCATGGCCTGAGCCAATCCTGGGGTCACGATGAGTGGAAGGCAGACATTTAACTGACTGAGCCACCCAGGCGCCCCAAGAGACTCTTAACTACTGAGAACAAAATGAGGGTTGCTGGAGGGAGACAGATGGAAGAAGGGCTAAATAGGGGATGGGGATTAAGGAGGGCAGTTGCTGTGTTGAGCACTGGGCGTTATATGTAGGTGGTGAATCACTAAGTTTGACTCCTGAAACTATTATATGCTAATTAAAATTTAAATAAAAACTTGAAACATTAAAAATAAGTAAAATGCTAAAAAATAAAAGAAAGAAAAAAGGTGAGCAAGCCAAAAGGAAGTACTTAATTCCAAGACGGTACTTTGTCTTCAGTGATGGTGATGGTAAGAGTCCTGTTAGAGTCCACCTTCATAAAAATCAAACTTGAAACCCCACCACAGGCTCAGCATGCAGGAACTGGCGTTTAGTGCACTGCATAAGCCAAATTCATTGTGTGTAATGATCATCATCCTATGTTAAAGGAATTTAATAAAAGCACAATACCTCACACTAATTTGCTAAATCTTGGTGAGGGGTATATGAATGTGTATAATATGTAAATTTATGAATGTAAAGAATTAAAGTTGAAAAACTATTTAGAATGGTCTTTAGCTTCCAGCACCAAATACATTTCCTTTGGCCAAATTATGACTGAATTTTCTTTAAAAAAGAAGTTAAGATTAAACTATATATAAATCCAAAGGGTTTACAAAACAACACAGAGAGGTTTCTACTTACCAGGGGAAAACGCTTTGGTTAATGATTAGAGATGTTCAATTATTTACTTTAGTTAGAGTCAGTAAGTCTGCCGGCCATTAGCAAAAACTGCACCCCTAACAGGAATGCACGTCACTGAATTTTACAGTCTGTGAAAAGGAAAATACTGCCCAGAGAACACTCTAGCAAAAGTGACAAGGGCAAGTTGAACACCATGCCAGATACTTAATCCCTCAGAATTCACACCCAGATCAGGATTTACTGGTTCAAAATGGAACTAAATTTAGCTGAAGAAAACAGAATTGAATGGCACTCAGTAGATTTACTGAGCACTAGCTCTGTACAAGTTCTTAGATCACTTATTAATCACTTATTAATAATCAGTTGAATTATAAGATGTGGGTCACTGAAATCAATATATTCTGTAGAAAAGAGTAAAGGAAAAATTGCAAATAGAAAAACAAACCAAAAAAAAAAACTTAAATCAAAGGACAGATTATAGCCCAACTTCAAGGACACTGTTAAATGTTTCTATTAGAAGCTTTGGGGTTTTATTTCTGTTTATGATTTCCACATGTGGGGAGGAATGGGTTAGAGGAGAAAACCTAGGCCACCCCCTGAAACTGTCTTAAAACTCACACCATTTTTCCTTCTTTAAGTGCCAGAATCATATTATCCTTCTCCAACTTGAATATTCTCTATAAATATTACAACATACTATTTAATTTACTGTGAATTGTATCCCAGTGTTGACCTGTTACATAACTAAAGGTCAAGTCTGAACTCTTAACTCTTTTTTTTTCAATATTTATTCCTTTGAGAGAGAGAGAGAGAGAAAGAGAGAGAGCGCGCGTGCACACGAGAGAGCACGAGCAGGGGGAGCAGCAGAGGGAGAGAGAGAAGCAGGGAACCTGCTGGGGGGCTCAACCCCAGGACTCCAAGATCATGACCTGCACCAATGGCAGACACTTAACCAACGGAGCCACCCAGACACCCCAAGTTTGAATTCTTAAGTCTTGATAGAAGAATTCTTTCTAAAATAATTTTACAACTTAGACAACAGGTCAGTTTTCTTAAACTTTGAAACATATAATCATAATAAAGGAAATGTAATATAGAAGTATGAGGTATTGTAATGAATTTGCAAATTAAGCAAAGCAGTACAGGCAAGTTTTTTTTTTTTAATCACAATCAATTCAGTTTTATTACTGATTTGATCATAAAATTAGCACAATCTCATAGAAGAATGCGTATAATGATGAGGGGGGAAAAAGAAAAATCCTGTAAATCCCAACATATATAGGTTACCTCATAGGAGTTTTTGGGTTTAGCCTTTTATACATATCCTCTCCACCTGGATACACACACATGCATTTTTTGATTTGTATTGAATGAAGGCATATATGCCAGCTTGTTTCTTTATGAAGCTTTTAAAAATAAAATGCTATTTTGGTAAGGCTAGGACATGTTTGTATTCCTGCCCTGAATCTCCTTCCACACACTTCCCCTCCCTTAAATGCCACTTCCTCCTGATTCCTAAAAATCTAGGACTTATATACACTACTTTCATGTTCTCTCAATAAACCTGTTTTAAGATCCTTCATTGACAGCACTGAAAGGCTTAGCTTGTCTAGGTCCACATAGATGAAGAAAAGTCCTATCAGTGAAGGGGCATAAGAACTAGAGGTGATGGGTCCTGTACCAAAGTACCATATGCAGGGTAAAGAGAAACAGGGCAGTAGCATCAGGGCCTGGAGCTCTTAAAGCTACACCATGGAAGCAGGCATCTATTCTGCCAGTTTTAAGGGTATCCCTATCAGTTTGCTGAAATAAATTCTATGACAGCAAGCAATGAGATTATATTGCTGGATGCACTTACAGGCGTCAATTCCCACCACCACTTGTATCTTTCTTGGTTACTAAAATTATAGTCCCTTCAGAGGATTCTGGGTGACCAAGCTTGCCATTAGATTTATCTCAAAACTGTCTAGAGTCAAACTCCTCATTATTCAATAATAATACCTGCATCCTCTAGTTAACAAACTCATTAACCTGAGCATATCTTCCTCAAACTTTGTATCCTCTTTTTATTGATGCCCAAAGCACTGGTGTTTTGGTATTATACTCAGGAGTTCAAGGAGAAAGATGTTGGTTAATCTATGTTTTATTTCATTTTTGTACTTTAGAGTTTCAAAAATCCTCAGAAAAGTAATACCAGGACTAGGCATCACTATCTGATTCACACTGATCAAACCAAAGATCCATGTAACAAAGCACTTTAAATCTGTTAAAGGCCAATTTTAAGAGATGACAAAAGAATAAAATAATTTGATCACATTAGAGTTGGAAGAGACCTTTGGAAATTTAATTACAAAATCTTACTGTACAAAGGAGAAACCTAAGCCACAAAGAACTTCGATGGCTTGGTCTTCAAGGTAGAAGACAAAGAAGGCAATGAGAAAAATTAGGACAACAGACCTATTGATAGACTCAAGACTCTCTCTCAAGTCAGAGTAGGGCTGTCTCTACCATAATATACTTCCTTCCCAGCCCTTCTCCATATAGATCAGAAACAAACAAATAAACAAACACAAAATTTTCAACGTGGGTTATAGTTTTGCACAGTTTTAAAATTTCTCTCCCTAAGGCAACCCGTGCTTTCATCTCATCAACACCCTAATACTTTGAGGTGTCATATAACCAAATCTTGTTAGTGGTAATCCCTTACTAATGACATTTTTTAAATGCCTGAAGATGAGGGCCTAACTCATTAATACATTTCAGATGAAAAAAGGAAAGATAAATCAGGAGAAATCAGAGCTCAGGATCAAGTTAAAAAGACAGATCATGGTGGTAATCAAGGTTCCCCATGGTCAGTGATCAGAACAAAGAAATGTTTAGGGGTAGGGTAGGAGAGTAGTGAACATCTACAGATTAACTGAGTTTAGGGTCCCCAGCAGAGTAAAGTAGCAATCAAGGGAACAAACTGGGATCAGCTCAGTTCATCTCATAAAGGGAGCCAAGGCTGCATGGTAGCCACTATCCAATTGACCCCATAGTTTTATCCCCATGGCTCCAGGAAGGAGGCATGGTTCTTTCTGCCCTGGTCTCTCTGGTACATGCTGGTTACCAAAGAAAGGCATTTCCTCCCCCCACGAGGTCCCAAGCGTCATAGCGGTAGAAACCCTAAGTAAGTTTTGTACTATAGGAACTTATAAAGGAAGATTCATAACACTGATTATCTCAAATATTGTATTAACCTAGTATATACTTCAGAGAGACACAACTTTTGAGTACTGGTAGATAAGGGAGAGAAATCCCCCACTAACTCCATTTATGACGTATTGTTCTTTGAATAGTATTACTCTTTAAAGTCTAACAATTTTATAATGAGCATAGCTCCTTACATTTGGGTCAGAGTAAAGCTGGCAGAAACCTAAAAAGTAATGGCTCAGAGGATTTTTCAAGAGCATTAAATCAGTAATGTGCTTAGTACCTCATCTTAAATATTAGTAAGTGCTACATTAGCACTGGTCATTAATTTTGCTCTTGTGGTTAAGACCCTTTGAAAATGTGATTAAAACTACCAAGTCTAAGTATATTTTTATATATGGGAAAGCCTTAAAAGGGGGAAGTAGATTATATTCTGTTATGCTGCACTGGTGCATTTCTCTACTGAATGAAAGTCATATTTTTGGAAATACAGACAGCTGTATCCCGTATATCAAACAAAAAATGCCATGGCAACCACTGTTTCTAGGCAATTGTAGAATTATGTGTGTGATTTTCTTTCTATATGATAAATATAAGTGGAAAGTGGCGGGGAAAATCAAATGTTCTGTGATAACCTGGAGAAACAAACCAAAAAGAGAGATTCCTCAAAGATGACAAATACATGCTCTTTTTACAACAACCTTAATGATTCTGCCTAAAACAGCTAGGATTAAAACTCATTAAGTGAAACTAAGGCCAAATATATTCTTGCATATTTTATAAACATATGACAATCTATCATCTTACCTGCTTATAAACCATGATAAATATTAAAAGGTAAAATTGAGTAAAACATGAACATTGTCAAATATTTCTTAAAAACAATTAAATCAGCTGTTAAAAAAATGGAAACACTCTAAGTATCAAATTTCACTTGCATAATACTGGATGGCAAAATATTTCCATTTCTCAACATTTGAGTGTTTGGACCATAATGCAAAATGAGACCAAATAAAAAGTTCAAGATAATTCCTCATTGTGTTCCAGCCAAAAGCCAATATCCTAAAGAAAATGGGGTGCCATTCTAGTAGCCTGGTAAAAGCCACTTTACTGCTGTATACACACATAACTCTAAAGAGCAAAACATACCAAATATGCAAAAACAAAGAATTCTCCAAAAGTTTCTGTGGATTCTGTGGGTCAAGATTATCCGCAACTCATATCCAACTCTTTTCTCCTCTTCCTCAAATGTAAAAGCAGTCTTCATAAAAGGCTGATTTGTCAATAATCCTAGAATATCCTTTGGCCACAAGTTTTATTAAATGTGCTCCTCACAGAAACTTGGTCAGCGAATGTGGTCAGATGCTGGGTTTCTGAACTTCGTTTCAATCCCCGCATTCTAAGTGATTTTTGGTTTAAGCCAATGTCATTGCATTTCTGACTTCTGCCATGTGTGAAATAAATGACAATCTACGTAAATAACTATATACATATAATCTTATTGTAAATAACTGTATCATTTATACAGTAACACACGCGATATGGTTTAGGTAAACAACAATAGGAGCCAGCCATTACATACATTGTTACATAAATGGCATTTCAAATCTTTAGGCAGAATCATATTCACAAAAATCTCAAAAAGATCGGAGGAAAACTGCCAGAAAAATTTCTAATTCGACAGTTTTCTTCTGCAAATAAACACTTCCATAGAAGACAGTACGTTCACCTTTATAAGGAATATGATACAAGGCTTGAAATGTAAGAGATTATATAGAAACTTGGGGACAGGAAAAAAAAAACACAGTAGCAATGACAGTAAATAACGGATACTTCAAAATGTGGGTGGATCAAATAATTTTAGTTGCAAAACTGCCCCCCAAAACCGGTTAGGATAATTTAGTTTACTGACTGGGATCTTTACTGAATCCTCTTGAATCCTCTTTATTCAATCCTATTGAATCAACAGCTTTTTATGTGAAGAGTTTCAGTGTAAGCTTCAAAGTCACTATCTAATATTTTAATTTGCCAGTATGGAGAAATGCCTTACAGAAATGAGACAAATTATTAAACGCTGACAGCCAAAAAGCATAAAAGAGATGTGGTGAACAAAATTTTTTCAAGCTACAGGTAGACTGACTTATCATAAGCCTGTGTAAGGCAAATAGAATATCAATGACTACTTAAAAGAATACTAACATGAACGGAAAGCTCAAAATGAAGAAAACTGCATTAGTTAGAAATCACTTTGTCATGCATTGCTGTTATTTATCTCTCTAGATCTATGTTCTGAAACTTCACACACAAGAGATAAGCATTTGTTATTTCTAGTATAATGTAATTATTTCCAGCATTTTCTTGTTGCTTTATTAAAGGATGCTGAAGGGGGGGGGGGGCGTGTAAAAATCAGACTGTTGTAGGTCTGTTAAACAGCGCACCCTTGTGGTTTATTCTGACTCCTGAACAATAAAAATCTCCAGGATAAAAATATATCTGAAATTCTTCAGGGATTTCAAGATAATTTTTTTTTCGGATACTTTTTCCCAGCCTGCTATTACTTTCAATCATCAGAAACAGTGCCTTTTTAAAGCTTCAAATTCAAAACTAAGTTGTTTAATATAAAATATCTGTGGTAACAATGACCTTTTTTATTTTCCTTTTTTTTTTTTTTTAAGATTTTATTTATTTATTCGACAGAGAGAAACATAGCTAGAGAGGGAACACAAGCAGGGGGAGTGAGATAGGGAGAAGCAGGATTCCTGCAGAGTAGGAGCCTGATGCGGGGCTCGATCCCGGGACTGAGCCAAAGGCAGCCGCTTAACAACTGAGCCACCCGGTGCACCTCTGTCTCTTTAAATAAAAAAAGATAAATATGTGAGGGGATGGATGTGTTAATCAACCAGATGGCAAGAATTCTTTCACAATCTATATGTATTTCAAATCACCACAATGTACACTTCAAAGATCTTACAATTTTCTGTCAATTATACCACAACAAAGCTGAAAAGAAAGAAACTGAAGTAAAACTACCCCCCACATTTTGATCTATTTGTAGAGGGCCTTCAATGCCTTTGAAATAACTGCCAATTATCAAAGTTTCTAAATTGCCAAGCCAAGTTAAATACTGGTTTTATCCTTACTCTGCACCCTGGATTTTTCTAAGGCATGATGTCAGCAAAAGGAAAGATAAGGAAGGGAGACTGAAGGAAGGACTCACTAACTAGAGGCAAAAATAAAAAGAAAACACAATGAAAATGATGCTGAGCTTTTAAATCTGAGAGAACAAAAATAAGCCGATTTTCAATACGCTAATTTCCAGGTAGTGATGACTGAATAAGCAACCATGACTTCAGTCTACAACTGGAATAAAATATTGGGACTGGAATTACAAAGTTGACATATTAGTTTCCCAGGGATGTTGCAACAACTTACCATAACCAAGTGACTTAAAACAACAGAAATTTATTCTTTCACAGTTCTGGAAGCCAGAAGTCTGAAATCTTGCTTTTGGCAGGGCCATAGCTCTCTGAAAGTATGAGGGGAAATCCTTCCTTGCCTCTTCCAGCTTCTGGTGGCTCCTGGAATTCCTTGGCTACAGCAACATAAGTGCAATCTCTGCCCTCATTATCACAGGACCTCCTTCTCCTTTCTGTCCCTGTGCATGTGTCTCCCCGCTTACAAGAACACCCGTCTTTGGATTTGGGCTCAGCCTAAAGTCCACAGTGATCTTAACTCTGGATCCTTGGCTTAAACGTATCTTCTGTAGTGACACTATTCAAACCACTACAGCTGAAAACTCAACAAAGAACATGTCTTCTCTGAAAGAGTACAGTAAATATAAGCTAACACCATGGATGCAGTACCTCCAAATTTAGAAAATGGGTTAAAGGAAGTGGATGCACGGAAAAAGAGAGAGAGCTGAAATATAAAGAGAGAATCAGGATCAAGGAAAAGAGAAAAACCAAAACCAAGGGGGTGATTTAGCACATCAAATATAGTGAGGAAGTTAAGGAAATAAGTACCGAGATGCCTGGGAAGGCATGAGTTCACTTGAGCGTACCACACACCCCAAACCACGGCTTCATTGTTAAGAATTTGTATAATGAATAAATTAAAAAATGGTTCTTTGCCTTCTCTAGGAAAGAACAAATAATTCTGGGTCCTACTTAACAATACATCAAAGAACTACCCAGATGGCCAGATCAAAAGAAAATATAATTAGAAAATTGTATAAAGATGTCTAGTTTGCCAAAGGCAACATTAAAAAAAAAAAGATTACTTAACATGGGAGCATCAGCTGGTCATAGAGCAGAGGGTGAGAATCAAAAGAAATGGCTTTGGTGAGGCCACTGGAAGCACAGTCTAGAATTTTAAGAAGCAGACAGTTTCTCAGACAATGTAGACTTCTTCGGGTCCAAGCAGAGGACGTTTACTAAAATCGAATGCATGAGGTCATCTGGAATAAAGATTTGTGACCAGGGGCTAAGATTTATTTCTACATAAAGACAAACATACTTCGGTAATTAAAAATTTAAAACAATCTTGAAAGTGCTACCTTTTAAATGACTTACTATGAAGAAATATAAAGGAGTCACACCCACAAAATGCAGTCTTTGGGGACCCTGACTTGGCCTCTGCTTATCCCACTCACTTTCAGTCTCTGCTTTTTGTTCATGCCCAGGCAGGCCACCGTCTTCACAGTCCCACCTCTGTGAACACGGTTCCTGCTGCCTAAGGTACTTCCACACAGATGTCAATACTGAACCCAAGAATTGCCTCTTCGCTAACACTTCACCCAACTACCAAGTAGTTACTTTAAAAAACTTTGTAGCAAATGATTCTATCATTTGAAAAAAATAATCATCCTCCTGACTTTTAAGGCGAGATTTTATGCCAGGGACATTAGACAAGAAAATCTTAATAGAAATAAGAAGACAACAGATGATTTTTCAAATAACTATTGAGTTATTTTGGTATTGTTCATTTCTACCCTGCTTGCTATTGTTTTTGTTGCTGTTCATTTCTACCCTGGCTGCTATTTGGTGTTTTTTTTTTTTTAAGATCTTATTTTCTGAGAGAGAATGTGTGCAAGAGCGAGCAAACGAGAGAGACAGCGTGAGTGCGGGAGGGTCGGGGGGCGCAGGCAGTGGAGAAGAGGACTCCGCAGAGCAGGGAGCCTGAGACAGGGCTTGATCTTGGGACTCCTGGATCATGATCTGAGCAGAAGGCAGATGCTTAACCAACTAAGTCACCCAGCTGCCTTGCTATTTACTTTCTAAAGGCATTTATGATAGTTTATAAATTATAACTAAAAACTATAGTTAAAAATTTTTCAAAAAAATATCTTTTTCAAGTTATGAAAACACAGAAATGTTTATTGTTGGTTGGGAGGTGTTAGTTTACCTAAGCATTTAGTTTACTAAACTTCTGAGGGTAAATAAAACCCTTTAAGTAGATCCAAGAAAACTTTTCAGTGACTCAAATATCTCAAAATAAAATTTGCCCTCAGAGTTACTTGAATCATTTGTCTGGTTACAAGCAACAAAATATATAGTCTCATGTTTAGTCATATTTACTTAAAACTTCATCTGTAGTCCACATGAATAAAACAAAAGAATGTACACACTTTATAGGCATGAAAAGTAGTTTGCAAATGGGTTTCCACAAAACAGCATACTCCAGGGAAATGTGGGAGTACACAGGAGCAACAGTAAGTCAGTATGGGGAAAAGACATACCCAGAACACTGCTTTCAACATAAGAGTGCATAAAAGTAATGGCCATATATCCTACATAAAAAGACTTCTTTTTTTAAACTATAGAGTGTCTATGTACCAACAAGACACTCAGATTTCCCTGTAAGCATCCCACAGTCAGATAAAAAAAAATACATCCAGTTAGAAACCCATGACTGCAACATAAAGACTTTGGTGCTATGAAAAAAAAAAGTTCAAAATTGACTATTTGCATTCCCAATACATGCATCAAGCAAGCACCTCTCGTTGGGCCTTAGTAATAAGCCAAGACTTTAAGGTTTACAGGTGATTTATTTGCTTGAAGATAAAAACTACTTAAAATTAACACATTTATTCTTTACTGCATCATAGAACTATACATACACAATCTCTTCCCAGTACCAGTGTTACCAGTAACAAGTTACTGATCTTATTACATATTAATGACTGTTGCTAATCTTATTAGCAGTCTATGTGGAAAAGGACAAGAGGAAAAGTAGATGGTCCCCTGCCCCATCCTAAAAACATAAAACACAACACAATTATGTACCTTCTCTGTTTCATCCACACTCAAGGACTTCACTACACAAGAAGCTGGCCTCTCCTGGATGTGAGCAAGGTCCTGGGGGGCACTCTGAGACCCTGGCATTGGAGGCAGTGGAGCCCGCCTCTTCTTGGGAGCATCCGATGGCAGCGTGTTTGAAATATAAGGCTTGGAAATGGTATTGGACCTTGTAAAAGCTGGGCGATGCTTACTTACTAGAGGAGTTGCAGGGGCACTTGCAGTCTAATAAAGGATGAAAAGGAAAAACCTATAGGTCATTTCAGGATAAAAAGCACATGCAATTAAAAACAGATGAGAAGAATCTTATAAAATATTACATAAGAAAATACTTACCTGTTCCCGCTTTTTCTTACTGCGCTGAAAAAAGCTGAAAAACCCTTTGTTTTCTTTCTCCTTCATAATGTCTAGGTTTTGTGATATTTGGCAGGATTCTAAAATAGAAGAAAAGTCTCTTACTTTTGTACAGAGGGGCTGTAGATTTACCTCCAAGTTTTCTTTTAATTACTTTCCCTTGAAAAATGTATACAATGGTGAAAGCTCCTAGTTATGGTCTACTATGAACCACACACTCTGCCAGGCATCTTATATCTTATGTAATTCTTAAACCAACAAGGAAATTTAGTATTATTGTTCCAATTTCACCACAGAGCAATCTGAAGGTTAAAGAAATGAATATACATACTTGAGGCCAACCATCAAGCAATGACAGAGATAGGACATAAACTCAATTCTTTGTGACTCAATTCAGTCTGTTCTATCCATAATTACCAACATTTCAAAAGTTAAATGGACACTTTGAATTAAATGAGATAAGAAGCTATCAACAGTTTGTCCCTTTATTTTGAATTTTTATTTTGTCTCAGAGCTAAATAATTGACATATTTTATTCTCAAACATTATTCACTGTAATTACTTAGTACTTTATTAAGTGTTTCCAAAACAGTATTTCTTTAATTTTTGGTTCTCGACTAGGGGGCAGAATTGCCCCACCCCCATCCTGGAGAACAACGGATCGTGTCTGGGGACAATTTTGGTTGTCACAACTAGGGGTAGGACAGGAGAATGTGCTATCAGCATCTACTGGGTAGAGGGCAGTGATGACGGTGAGCACAATCATGTACAGGATAGCCCCCCCAATGACAAAGGATCATCCAAGCCCAGATGTCAATAGTGTCAAAAATAAGAAACCCTATTTCAACCAGAATGGCAAATGTCAAACCTCATGATTACATATTAACATTCCATTTTCCAAAAAGTATTTCCTAATGTCTACTGAAAAGACCTACAAAGACAAATCCAGTAGAACCCTGGCCGAGAGGGTCTCTAAACACCTTTTACCACTATAAAGGGACCACAGTTGTGTAAGAATTGTTGATTCTTTGTCATATCAAGTGTATCAAGGATTGTAAAGATGTGTCTGGAATATCTAATTAGAGCAGACAGAAGGAAATCAGAGTCCACTGGTGTCATTTTAAAAGGGCATAGGAATCAATCTGATATGGTTTTTACTGGCCAAGATCAGAACAGTTTGGGTATCACGGAACTACTCAATATACTGAAACATTCTGCATATGTTTAATTCCATTATTTGTAGTGATGCTGAAAAAATAACTGATCCTTAACTGTTTACTTCTATGTCCTGCTAAGGAACCAGTCTGTTATTTTAAAAACTGATGAGGAGGGACGCCTGGGTGGTTCAATCCATTAAGCATCTGACTCTTGATTTTGGCTCAGGTCATGATATCAGGGTCCTGAGATCAAGCCCCACATCAGCCTCCATACTGGGCAGGGAGTTCACTTCAGATGGTCTCCCTCCCCCATCTACCCTTCCCCCCATCCATACTCTCTCTAAAATACTTAAATAAAATCTCAAAGAAAAAAAAGATTCTCTCTATAAATAGATAAATACTGATGAAGGAAAAGAATCACTTTTTTCCTGCCTCTTCTGAATAAACTCTACCTAGATAGACAATTAGCTAAATGGGGAAATTTGCTGTTTCAAAAATGTCTCAATTAATATTAAAGAACTATTTGCAAATTGTGATTATTTTCCAACTCCTAATCAAGATTTAAGTAATGATTATTGATAGGTAACATCAAAAAAGAAATTGTGGGTTGCATGGCTGGCTCAGTTGGTAGGGTACGTGACTCTTGAGCCTCACTGGGTACAGGAACTATATACATACATACATACATATATACATAAATGTAACTTGCTATAACATGGCTGCTAATGGAAGATTATAATACTACCCATGAAGCACTCTTGCTGGAAATATCTCACCCAAATCTGATTAAGTCTCTAGATTTAACAATCAATTTACAGGAAACAGAGACAATCAAGACACATGTTAAATGGCACCACAGGATGCAACCCACAAAATTCTGAATTCTGAATGTGGGAAATTTGGTAAGACAAAAGACCCAGTTTCTTCAACAAATGAAGTGCAAATTTTAAAAGATAGAGAAAGAGAAAAGCAAGGACTGGGGAATATGTCAATTTTGAAAAGATTTCTACTAAGGAGCACGTAAGTGTTTTATGATAAATCACAATATAATTTTAGTCATACTGGAAACAAAGTATTGTATATTGAAATTTGTGGCATATGTCTAAAGCAGCACTTAGAGGTAAATGTATGGTCTTAAAGACATTTAAATCTTAATTATATACCCCTTTCTTAGGACTATATGTACAGTCATTTTGTTTAAAACAGTTTAGAAATTAAATAAATTATGACAAAATAGGGGCCTCTCCAGGAAAGCAAAGACAGTCAATGCCAATAAATATGTTAATGCAGTATGCCTCAATAAGGATTATAAGGTAATAAGGTAAAGGAGAATTATATTTCACAAATTAAAACTTCATAAATCTGATGTTTTAAATATTAAATAAGCAGTATGCATTCTGTGCAATAGGTTTACTGACAATACTGACTAATGATGAACGTGTAGATAGCACTTTATGGTTACAGATTTTTTCACCTGCCTAATTTCTTTACTAGAACAATCCAAAGAGGATTATCATAAATTATCACAAGTTATCATTCTACATCCTGTTTCTAAGTTAGGGAATATAAAGAAATGGAAGCAGACAGTACTGTCCCATCATACATCTGAAGCCCTGGTGACCACGGAATTTAAATAACTTGCATGAAGACACACAGGCATTAAATGGCAGAATTCAATAATTAATATCTACTCATCGATGATATGTAATACCTTTGACTTTTCTATTTTCTTTTCTTTTTTTTTTAAAGAAATGTTATTTCATCTTAAGATAGAATCCTTCACTAACTGAAAGTAGATATTTCACATGGTGGTTCAGGGCAATAAATATAGCCAAAGTACTTCACATGTTAATTTTGGTAAAGCAATTTCCAGGCACTCTGTCATCCCCTATACTAGTTAACCAAAGTCTTCACTTACAGCTGTATGGCATCACAAGTCAAAGTTAAACACTA
This sequence comes from Spilogale gracilis, assembly GCA_004023965.1. Lineage (NCBI taxonomy): Eukaryota > Metazoa > Chordata > Mammalia > Carnivora > Mephitidae > Spilogale > Spilogale gracilis. Next base: position 182,803 of record PITA01000009.1, read on the forward strand.
AGAAACACAAGGGCTTGAGCTTACTTAGAAAAATAACTCAAATTTATAGTTTCCTGTTTCCAGAAGAGAGGCTATAAGTAACTGCATACAATGTTCTAAGACTCCTAATAATATTAGAAAAAATAGGAGGCAGAGGCATTTACAGAATTTGGACTGAGCTTGTAGACTCTGACACTGTACAAGGAGCTTAATTTTCTTATCCCAATCTCTTGAGGTTATACTCACAACATTTAGTACTCTGAATAAAGACATGCTTTCTTAGCTGGAAGTGTTATTACAAACCAGTGGATCCAACACCTTCAAAAGGAGGCCAGTAAGATTATGGAATTTGCTTTGGGTAATGTATATAGAGAACGGCAAAGGTAGGAGCAAAAACCAACTACAAGGACCAGGATGTTACCACTGCAAAAAAAGTGCAGAGACCACCTTTTCCATTCTATTATTATAAAAGTGGAAAGTAAGATGCAGACAGATAAAAAGCTATATGCCCTATCAGCTTGCTAACAGCTAATGCAGTTTCAGAATTAAATGTCTATCTTCTGATTATTAGCCAGCATATACTTTACAAACATAAAAATTTTCAGCTCCTTTGATTAACCTAGTCTTCATGAATCAAGCCACTAATAATAAACAATCACACTATTACCTATGTAGAATTAATCAATATAGGCTTATGTAGCCTATATAGATTAATAATAATTAATAATAATTAATGTAACTGAAAAGCTTATTGTGCTATGGGAAAATTGGAAACAGTAAAGAACAAAGATTCCAGTAACACATAATATGTAAGGTTTCTTATTTCTTTTTTTTTAGTAGAGTGGTAATTATTATAGTAATTAATTATCTAAGCCTATACTTTTTTAATGGAGGAAAACACTTCTAGACTTTATTATTATTGGCTAATTTTTAATAAAGTTTTCTTCTGTGAAAGTAATACATTCTCATGATAAAGTTCTGTAATATAAAGAAAAAAATAATGAAAAAATTTACCCATAGTCCTTCCATCCAAAGGTAAGCAGTATTAAAATTTTTTATGTATTTCCTTTCAGAAATTTTACATAAAAAGTTTTTTACATACTGTATTAAGCACTCTTAAATGGTTTAAAAACTAATTTTAGCATAAGCATTTTCCATGTTTTTTTTAAATATTCACAATTTAACGCTGCAAAATTTTCCTATGATGAATATACCCTGATTGCTCTGAATACCTATTCAAAGTAAAGAATCTGAGATCCTTCCACGGTACCAACAAACTATCGCCAACTACACTTAAAGAACCCAGCAAAATAATTTTTTATTCTCTGAGAATCAAAAATACGTTTCTTGGATGCCCAGGTGGCTCAGTCTGCTAAGTGTCTGCCTTCAGTTCAGGTCATGATCCCCCCGGGTCCTGAGATCAAGGCCCACACCAGGGTCCCTGTTTTGCAGGGAGCCTGCTTCTCCCTCTCCCTGTGCCTCTACACTTTGCTCATGCTCTCTCTCAAATAAATAAAATGTTTTAAACATTTTTAAAATCTTTAAAAACATGTTTTTCACATTCTTAGGATATTAATTTTTAATCAATTTTTGAAATATTATTATTGTATTAATTTCAGAAATCAAGGAGGAAGGCTTATAAATTATTTTTCAGGAAATAAAAGCCAAAGGTTTTCTTGCAGAATGTACACATTAGTAAAGTTAAGAAAACAGGTAAAATTAGAAGCTTATTTTCAATTTGTCCAACAAAAGTAGAGATTTCGTGTTATAATTTTTTATGATTCATATGTCTTACCTTGTAAAGATGATTTATTGAAGGCAGTAACAGAAGTGGCTACAGAAGGGGGGTAAAAGAGGGTAAATTGACTGTACAGATTGTGTTTGTTCAAGTATAAAACATCACTGAGTTGGAATAGCTATCTATGGATTATATAAATCCACAATTTCAGGATAAAGTTTGAAGTGTTCAATGGACAGAAGGTGTAGTAAGTACTAACCCTTCATGAAACTTTTGTTTCTAATAAAGCAGATTCCTATTGAATAAATAAACTTGCAGTTGTCTATTAGCATAGAAACAAACATTATCTAAGATCTCCAAATTTTAATACATTCAATTATTTCTATAGGTTAATACCACAAGCTTTTTTATTTAAAAAATTTGGAATCAGATTTATTTTACAAGTTCGTTGATTTTGGGTGAACCTAGAAAATGTGTCAAGAAACTTAGAAATGTGAATGATAATTAAGACTCAGACAAAAATATGGTGAGTCTATAGTAAGTCACATTTTATTGAAACAACATTGAATTTAAATATAAATCTTTATTTTCTGTTTAAATCTTAAAGCCACAAAGAATTAAGTTAAATCCCACCAAAAAAATATTCAAAGATTGATGGAAAAGTATAAAATGGGAATGACAACTAAGAAAAACAAGTTTTTATCCTAATTTCATAAAAACTGAAATCAAGTTGAATTTTATTACATTTCATTTTCTCTTATGCTCAATGACATGTCTTGACTTCTGTTTATAGGATCCATTAACTCACCAATTATGAACTTCAGAAACCCTATATGTAAACACAATACATGCACTTATATGTGCATCCTGTCAAATGAATAAAACAAAAAGTCTTACCTCTGCTGACATCCATGGCATATAATTCTCTTAGTCCCAGTTCGTTAAGAGATTTTGTCAAATCAAGGGGCTCCTGAGATTGATAATCTTTCAACAACAGTGTATGCAGTGGATCAAACTCACACTTGCTACATATAATAGGGGCAAGTTCTTGGAGTGCTGCATGAGGGCTAACTCTCACTATTGTCTTCTGTGTTTTCTTAAAATTGATCACTACTCTCACAGTTTTCTGAAACACAGATTAAAGCCATAGTTATTACCATAATTTATTTACGAAAACTTTCCACAACAATGTCTACAATAAGAGATGATTTATAATTACACAGTTATACAATAAACAGCATTTTTCTATTTTGGTGTAAAATTATTATTTTTCTTTCCTGAAGCATATCCTTAGAAATAATTTAAGTAATATAGTTTAAATCCATAATCCATGTAGAATACTAGATCTTAAATCTAAAAGGTAACATAAAAGCCTCATATCTGCTACTGCTGATATTTTTGTTTGTTCCCTAAAATATTTATTATAAAATAAGCAAAGGTCCATAATAATACAGAGTTATACATATTCTATTTTATGCTTTAGTTGAGGAATCTTTATCTAATGGTTTATCTCTTGTCTTGACAAGAAAAACGAGTATTTTGGCTAAAATATAAAATTTTTGTGCTTCTCTCTATTGAAAAGAAGATAAATGAGATAACCTATATAAAAAATTTAGCATACTAGGGACGCCTGGGTGGCTCAGTTGGTTAGGCGACTGCCTTCAGCTCAGGTTATGATCCCGGAGATCCGGGATCGAGCCCCACATCGGGCTCCCTCCTCAGCAGGAAGACTGCTTCTCCCTCTCTCACTCCCCCTGCTTGTGTTCCCTCTCTGGCTGTGTTTCTCTCTGTCAAATAAATAAAATATTAAAAAAAAAATTTAGCATACTATCTGGCACTAGTAAATGATCAACAAATAAACATTAGCTATTGTGATTACCTATTGTCTCTATTATTTGACAATAATACTTTGGCTAATTTTAATATATTAATAAAGACTATTAAGATATTCCTGATTTAGATATCTAGTACTAATTAAAATTATTGAGATTTTAAACATATCATTTTAATATAATTAAATGAATTCCTGTATACAAATGGAACTTAGGAACATGAACTTAGAAACTGAAATCTACAGTTTACAGATCCTTAAAGCATAACATGTATTCATTAAACTAAAACCTCATATATAATCCCATGCTGTAAAATAAATTCTATTTACACCTAGATGCATAACATATGTATGTAGATTGGTAATAGCCCAATATCCTAATTAATTCTTAATAACAGTATTTTGTAGAACACAAATGTGTTCTACAGTTAAGAATTCTTAACTTTTTTATTAAAAGCTGCAAATAATATAAAGAAAATATAAGAATATATACACTCAAATCATATGTAAATAAATAATAAATTCAATAGATTGGCCTTTATATATTTCCTGAAGTTAAAAAAGTTGACATTCCTAATGAAAAAATATTTCTTGAAATATTTCTTGAAACTCATAATATTCTACCTCTCCAGCTTAGAGAAACGGAAGCATTTTATAAAGAATTGGTATTAGAATGATTATGGTTAATAATTTTTTAAAAAAAATTTTTTTGCTTAAAAGTAATATATTACAGAAAACTGAGTCATTATATAGCCTGAAATAACAATTTAGAACAAGTTAAAACCATCACTTGACCAAGTACAGAGAAGCCAAAAAATATTCTAATAAATTCTTAAATAAATTCTCACTGAAAGATTCTAAAACCTGCCTCCAAATATAAAATACTTTTGGAGTGCCTGAGTGGCTCAGTCGGTTAAGTGTATGATTCTTGATTTTCACTAGGTCATAACTCAAGATTGTGAGATCAAGCCCCACATAGGGCTCCGTGTTAGTGGGGAGTCTGCTTCTCTCCCTCTCTCCTTCCCTCTCTCCCTGCCCTGACTTGTGCACTCATGCTCTCTCTCTCTCTAATAAATAAATCTTTTTTAAAAAAATACTTTTCAAAAGACTAAGTTAATATGCAGACCATTTATAATTGTCAAATTCTGATATGGTCCTATCGATCACTTTAGAGAGTCTAAAATCAAAAGTATTCCCCAAATTCTAGTTAGTCCAAAGATTGTAACCAAATGAATCCAAACAAAGTGGTCAAGGCAAACGAGATAGCCATGTTCACATAAAATTTAACCAGGAAAGTCCATTTTTATTTGTATGTATGTATGTATGTATGTACGTATTTATATTTTTATTTAATTTTTATCTGAAATAAATATGAGCTATGGATAATGACTGAAAAATCAATTCAGTATTTTTGCCAGCAGACATCAAAATCATAGTGACATTCTTACCTCTGGTATTATAGGTGTAGGTTTTTTCTTATCCAAAATTTTTGGCTTTAAAATAACTTTCTCCACCTCCAACATTCCTATTGGTGTGTTTGGCTTAAATTTAATGGGGTTATTTTCAGCTGACTGCAGATCAATTGTGTAACTGGATGGATTTAAGTGATACTGTGCACAGAGGAATATCAACAAGTCCATCATAGGTTTACTGTAAAACAAAAGTAATACTGATCATACAAGTCCATAAAACAATTTTATTAAGTGTTAAAGTTATTGTTCCAAGCATTTTTCTTAGGACCTTTTTGTTTTCAGCAGATAAAACAGGCTATAAAGTAGTATGCATGAAGGCAACTTAAAAATCTAGCTACAAGATTATTTTTTTCCCCACTGCAAGAGGAGATATATACGTGGTAGCCTGGGCCCTGGACTCCAAGTGTCTCCCTCACTATAGGATATTTAAGTGGACAAAATTATAATACTTAACAAGTCCAGATTAGTATTCAAGATGACTTGGATCCTAGTGTTAGTTTAACAATAATCTATATATGTTTTATCTGCCAAGTTGTTATCTTATTATTAGAAATTTTAAGAGAAGTCCTTCCCTTACCCAAGAGCACTTTGTTCAGTAAGTGCTCTCCTTTACAATATTTTGAATACCAGCAGTCTTTGGCTTATAAACTGGTTATATTCCCAAATGGCACTAAAATGAAGCATTAAGAACCACCAGCACCTGGGGGCACCTGGCTGGCTCAGTCAGTAGAGCATGTGACTCAGGATCTTGGTGTCCTGAGATCAAGCACTGCTAAGGAAAGGAAAGGAGAAAGGAGAGGAGAAAGGAAAGGAGAAAGGAGAAAGGAAAGGAGGAAGGAGAGGGAAGGGAAGGGGGAAAGGGGAAGGGAATGGAAGGGAAGGGAAAGAAAGGGAAAGGAGGGAAGGGGGAGGGAAGGGAAGGAAAAGGAAGGGAAGGGAAGGGAGGAAAGGGAAGGAAGGGGAGGGAAGGGAGGGAAGGGGAGGGGGAAGGAAAAGGAGAAGGGGAAAGGGAAGAAGAAGAGGGAAGGGAAGGAAAGGGAGAACCACCACCACTCTTTCGGCTTTAGAAAGCACAGTGAATATCTACAGGAGGAAGCCCACAAAATTCTCAAGTATAGTATAGATTTCTTAATTCATTCAAATGACATTTAATATTTTCTAGGCCCTTGGAGACACAATACAAGTGTTATGCTCTCACAATCTACACTAGTAGCTGGATTTAGCCAAGCATCAGCAAACTACAATCTGCAGGTCAGAGTGGGCCCACAGCCTATTTTTTTATAAATAAAATTTTATTGGAATACAACAATGCTCATTTGTTTACATAGTATCTAGGGCTGCTTGTGTGTTATAATGGCAGATTGAAGTAGACGTGATGGAAACTGAATGGTCCACAAAGCCTAACATATTTACTATCTGGTCCTTGACAGAAAAACGTTATGGGCACTTGTGCTCCAACAATTAAAAAGTAACCAAGTAAATGTATAATCTCAGCTACTGATTAACTGTTACATTTTATTCACACCCATAACAGAACAAGATGGTCTCTGAGTCAGTCTTAATTGTCAGCCCTTAAGGAAAAAAATACTAAAAAATTTTCTGTGGTGTATGCTTTCCTTAAATCTCTGGTGATCTTAAGCTGTTAGTTCATATATAAGACTAAGGCACTAAATACACTCTGTAAAAGTCCTATTTTCATGAATGAAGGTATAAGTTGATGGGCTTCATTTGACAGTAATCAGGTGGGCAGTTCCCCCTCCACCATGGGGAAACATGGTAAAGAAATTCTCTAGTTTCTTGATTACATAATATGAAGCTATTTACTGGATTTCAGGAACTTGACAGGGAAATGAGGCTAGATATCTCATCATTGAGTCTGAAATTTTTAATTTAATACATCTGTTTTCATATGCACCTCATCCCTGCTTCCTAAAGTTCCCTGATGGGTAGCCTTTCTGGTTCAGCTTTTCCACAGAAGCAGTCTCCTCCTGGAAGAGGGTTAGTTGTCTGACATTGGGTGGTCGTGAGGTTAGACAACACTTTACATGGATTCTCAAACCATCTACCTCAGCCTAACCTTCTGTGACTATTGCCCATCCCTTCACATCTCTTCTCCTCTCTCACCTATAAGTAGCACCCCACTACACATATATCAAGGAAAATAATAAAAACCTAAGTGCCTCAGTGGGGGAAAAAAAGTTCTCTGGAGTATGTTTCTGTCCTTAAAATATGCCCCCTATGTCTTTATTAGATGCTTCCACAATTATAACTTAGAAGTTTTATGTCCTCTTGAGCCACCTAGTGTGCTCTACATAAATTCATCTAAAATGGCCCAAATGTTGACACTGAGTAGTAGATATAAAGTTTCATCCACAGGAAAACTAGCATAATGGTCTTAAGTTAGTTTTTGGGAACATAATACTCTGTGAAAGTAATTCAATGCTACATACAAATTCTTCACTTGGACATGGCACCTCCTTTCTCGGATAGTAAAAAAAAGTTAAAAAGGATTAGATACTATCTAGGTAAATATACTGTGATCATACATACAATAAAGCTGGAAGAGGAGAGAACCTTCAATGACAACCAAAATGGAGAGCTGTCTACTACTATCCATGAACACCTGGTGGTATGTTCAGATCGTATTTCTTTCTAAACATATATATGTGCCAAATAATAAATGTAAAAATATTGAAGCTTATAAACACTTTACCTCTTAAATGTACATTCTTTAGAATCTCTACCAGAAATACACAAAAGTTAACAAAATAAAAAGTTATTAGTGCTACCATTTTCATACCCCTATGCACAAAAATATAAATATTTAAGGAAAAGGGCATTTTCCATTTTTAAAAGGTAAGCATTTAACACTCTATACACACTTATTTAAGTACTGCATTTTTATCTGTGACTTTACTTTTCTAATTTAATAAAAGAAGTACATAATGGGCCAAAAATATAATAATGGATTATTCCCTCAATTTGGTCATCTATAATCTTTGCACCTGATATCAAACTTCATGCAAAAAGGCTACATGCTAACCAGACCTACATCATGCCTTTTCAACAACACTACCTAAACATTTTCTAATAAAAATATCTCTTTAAAAGGCAACTAAAGGGGCACCCAGGTGGCTCAGTCAGTTAAATGTCTGCTTTGGCTCAGGTCATAATCCTGGGGGTCCTGGGATTAAGCCCCACATGGGGCTCCCTGCTCAGCATAGAGTCTGCTTCTCCGTCTCCCCCTGCCTCTCCTCCTGCTTATGTTCTTTCTCACACACAAAATAAAAGTCTTAAAAAATTAAAAATTAAAAAAAGGCAACTAAAAATCATAGAACTTCCTTATGACTTTATTCTTTCATTCTAAAATTCTGTTTGATTCTTTGTTCAATAATTCTAGAAGCCAATTCTGTCTTGAAAATACTCCTATTTCCAGACAGACAAATGCAACAGACCAAAAGTTCTGTAACAGACACAAATGCAGATGGGAATTTAATACTACATATGATAATGGTATGCCAAATTTCTGGGGAGGGATCTGAATTTGCAACAAATGGCATGGAAAACTCACTAACCATCTGATAAATAAAACTTATATATCCATCTTATGCCTTACACTAAAGTAAATGCCAAACAGACCAGATATATAAATATGGGGATATGACTGGGGGTGGGGGCAGGGTGGCAGAAGAGAAATCCATCTCTGTAGTTTATTATGTTCTAGAGTAGTGTTGTCCAACTGGAATTTTCCATATCTGTGCTGTCTGACACAGTGGCCAGTCACCACATGTGGCTATTTGGCACTTGAAATACATTGACATAGTAGACTAAAACAAACTAAATTTTTCATTTAACCTCAATTTAAATAACCACAGATAGTGAGCTGTATTAGCCAGAGGAGTTCTAATACATCGGTTCTTAAGTGTGATTCATGGACCAGCAACATCAGTATCTCTAGGACCCTGAGGAAATAAAAATCCTCAAGCCTGGGTGCAGACCACTGAATCAGAAACTCTGGAAGTGGGACACAGCACTATGTGCTTTGACAAACACTCCAGCCAATTCTTATGCACATGCTACAGTTTCCCAACCTGTGATCAAAGAGGATACAGAAACAAATATATAGTACATCAGATAATGATAAATGCCATGACGAAAAATAAAATAACAAGCGAAGTTAGGAAATGTTCTAAGTGAAAAAAATGATCTTAGAAGAGAGACCTGAATGGAATGGGTTATCTGGGGGAAAGAACATTCCAGGCAGAGTTGACAAGTTACAACGGACTTAAGGCAATAGTGGGCTCGACATGTTTGAGGGAAAACAGAAAGCAGTCTGCCTGGGTGAAAGAGGTAGACTGAAACCAGAGCAACTTGGGATTTTACCAAGTGAGAGAGAAAACCACTGGAGTTCTGATGAGTGATGGGGTCTGCTTTATATCTAAAAGGATTATATGTTGATGGTTGTATTCATTTTCATTTTGATGAGATACGGTCATGTTTTGTTTTTAAAGTAAAACTAAAAAGCAAATGTAAATAATAGGGGTTATACATGATTTAAGAAGCCACTCTCCTACGGAAAAAATACTCAGCATCACTCAGCATCAGGGATATACAAATCAAAACCACAATGAGATACCACCTCACACCAGTTTGGATTACCAAGTCAGGAAATGACAGATGTTGGCAAGGATGCAGAGAAAGGGGTATCCTCCTACACTGTTGGTAGGAATGCAAGCTGGTGCAGCCACTCTGGAAAACAGTAGGGAGGTTCCTCAAAAAGTTGAAAATAGAGCTACCCTACGAGCCAGCAATCACACTACTTGGGTATTTACCCCAAAGACACAAAGGTAGTGATCTGAAGGGACACCTTTGTTTATAGCAGCAATCTCCACAATAAGCTAAACAATGGAAAGAGCCCACATGTCCATCAACAGATGAATGGATAAAGATGTGGTATATACATACAATGGAATATTATGCCACTGTCATAAAATAAAATCTTGTCACTTGCAATGACCTGGATGGAACTAGAGGCTATTATGCTAAGCGAAATAAGTCAATCAGAGAAAGGCATTATCATATGATCACACTCAGATGTGGAATTTAAGAAACAAAACAGAGAACCATAGGAGAAGAGAGGAAAAAGTAAAACAAGATGAAATCAGAGAGGGAGACAAATCATAAAAGGCTCTTAATTATAGGAAACAAACCAAAGGTTGCTAGAGTGGAGGGGGTAGAGGGATAGGGTAACTGTGATAGACATTAAGGAGGGCATGTGATGTAATGGGCACTGGATATTATATGAGATTGATGAATCACAGATCTGTACCTCTGAAAACAATAATATGTTAATTTTTAAAAGCCACTCTCTTGTTTATTTATTCATTTATTTATTCATTGTGTGTGTGTGTGTGTGTAGCTTAAAGGATAATATTCTTTTGTTGCTGCTATTGTATTCAGAACAGTCTGGGGGAGCAGCTACAAAGCTACTGCAAAAATTTAGGAGGAGATACGGACTTAGTCAGATTTCAGATTATTTTCTGAGGTGCTAATACGATTAAAGCCACTGCCAGAAGAAAAGGGTAAGAAGACACAAGAAACAGAAAAAAAGGAGGTGAGCAATAGAAAGAGGGCAGGACAGCATGAACACTAGAATGTGGAAGGGCTGCTGAAGAACCCAACAGGAGGCCTAAGTGCTAAATTCAATGATCTGCCAAGTGATACACTTCCTCACCTTTTGCTGGTGACCCACAGACCATCACTAAGGTCCTGGCAGTTTCAAGGGGAGATGTTAAATCAAGAAAAGAAAGGGAATTTCAAAAGGAAGAGACTAAAAAGTAAGAATCCAAAAATAAGATATAAAGTCAGATCCCGGGCTTCTAGGTGGCTCAGTCAAGTGTCTGCCTTCAGTTCACATCTTGATCCCAGGATCCTGGGATGGAGCCCCTCATTGGGCTTCTTGCTCAGCGGGGAGCTGCTTTTCTCTCTCCCTCTGCCTGTCGCTCCCCCCTGCTTAAGCTGTCAAATATATAAATAAAATCTTCAAAACAAAACAAAAACAAAAAGCCAGAGGAGAACATTAAGTCTTAGGAATTTACAATAATATAAAGGGGACTGAACTTTCCACGAGATCTAGAACAGGAGTTCGGGCCAATCTTATCTAGACCTGACAGAATAGAGTGTCCTCAAGATGTTACCTGGGTTCCATTTACACTCAGATATGAACTCTTTTCTTGCAGAACCAGCTTTTAGTAATGTTTATTCCCAGGACCTGATACAATGTCTAAACACAGTGAGGTTAGTATCACTGAATGAGGAGAGTATAGAAACCGGTGATTAGTTTTCTCTTAATCTGGTATCTCAAACACATAGCAGACAATATACAACAGTACACACACACACACACACACACACACACACACACACACGCATATATATACACAACAACTCAATATATATGAGTTATCTGCATGGTATTGGATGTATGAAAAGGCAATGTCACTGAAAAGAGATTCATATGCTTTAAACACACACACACACACACACACACACACACACACAGGCATGAAAGCTGTTTTTTCTTAATTTACCAACTGGACTAGTAGCCTTGTTATATCAGAAGTCAAGACATCTTTACAGAGGTGAGATACAAACATTAAGTTGGGTTAAGACCTTTTCCAAAAATAACCTCAGACCTGTTCAAATGCTTCAAGTATTTCACTGAAGTCTCAGCATTTGGCACTAGAAGCACAGAAGAGAGGATCCTGACCTAGCTGATTTTGAGAGTGGGAATTACTGTCTTAACTCTCTCATAAAGGAGCCTTAGCACTATAAAAGTAGGGCATTAACCTTTAAGCAGGCTCTGCATGCAATGGGACTGTTTTGGGGATACGCTAGTCACAAACTGAACCACCGAAAACAAAATCACCTCTTGTGTATAGTTTAGAATTTTCTCCCCAGAAGCCAAATGACTTCCAGCAGAAACAATTCTGTTTTGTGGAGAGCTATCCCAGGTTGATGTACCGAACAGCAGTTGGCTAACAGGCTCTACCCCAGAATCACCCCAGGAAGGATGCTTGTGTTCCTGTTTGCTAAAGCAGGAGCACATGCTAACAGGCCACCCAAAACCTGAGCCAAATTATTAAAAGTGGAAAAGGATTGGCTGAATTTGGTCATCACTTCCTCAATCAAATAAGAAATAGTACTGCCCTCCTCCATATAACCTCATCACTTTGAATTTTGGTTTATGCTATTAAGAGACTACTGTACATTATTATTTTTGGATTTTTTTTCTCTTGTAAAAGAATTTCCTGGAGGGCAGATATTTTTTTAAGACTCTCAAAAAACTCTTCCTCTTTTCAGAAATGGAGAAATCCCTATGAAACTTCCTACTCCCCTTAGAAGCAAATGACAATCCCTCATAGGAATTTGATATCTATTACTTCATTTGAGCTCACAACCACCACGAAAGCTACTCCCACTTTATGAATGAGAAAACTGAGGTGAGAGAAGTTACATGACCAGATGATGAAGAACATATACACAATTAAGGTGCAGTCAAAATTAGCATTTCCTGAGTCCTGACAGAGCTACATTTTGGCCCAATAATACCATAAATCAGGATTGAGGATGGGGCGCATGGTTTGTAACAGGCTAACTAACTTCTATCTGCTGCAGTTTCACTTCAAAGAGTGATGACATCACTAAATCACCCCCTAAACCCGAGGGTGACTCTTTCTACACTCATGACACCTACTAGGGGTAATCTTGTCCTAGATTTGCTATGTGCTAGATAAGACAAGACCTCCATTTTTGTATTTCAAAGACCTAACTGGATATCAAAAATGAAGGTCATGGTTCACCAAAAAGCTCTCAAATCAACAAGATGTCTAATGATTGCCTCAGTGAATTTCCAACCCCAGGAAGTGTTTAAACAAAACCACTTATTGATAGGGAAGCTATGTAATTTATCATCCAATCTGGGACACCTGAGAGTGAAAGGGGGGCACTATTAATAATTATCTGGGATAATAGGTATAAACAGGGACTGGCATAGGAAAATGAGGATGCATGATGATAAGGACTTAATATGAATAGAAAGATTTCAAGTATCCGACAGGGGCTGAATTCTATGAATACGATTCTTCCTCATTATGATTCTTTAAATCTGCCTTAGTATCCAGTAAAACATTATATCATTTTCAATGCATCCTCAAAACTGAGTTGAGCTGAATTAGTTCTCACTGCCCCTTACAAATGTATACCAATGATCTGATTAGACTTACCAATGATAGTATGGGAATTTTTACAACATTTCCTGCAGAACTGACATTTATTTACGTATGCTAACCAACCTAGTTCAGTAATGAGTTCATGAATGAACTAATGTTCTCTAACTATTCCTATGTGCATGAAATGAAGGGGATCAGGTACATAAAACAAATAAACCTAATCTCAAAATTGAGAAAGCTTACTCAATTATGTTATAGGAAACATTTTGAAGAAAGTAACAGAATTAAGATTTGAAGACAATAATAGATTGGTATTAAACTGACAAAAGTTCTTACATCAAATGTTAAAAACGGGTATTTCTAAAAGTCAAAAAAAAATTGAAATTCACCACTTTAGGCTAATCTACTTGGCCATTTATCTTGGATGTTACATTCACAGCTATTCATAAATAATTACCTTCGCAAAAACTGTGACTTAATAACATACCTATTAAACTCACATACACACCCCTTATTAAAAAAAGAGTACTATAAATATATCTCACTTCAAATATAGACAAAGATTGAGATAAAACTGTATTGACACAAAAGTTAGAAATCATTAACTGAAAAAAACGGTAGGTTAACAAGATGGCATGTGCAAAATAGTATCAGTTAAAAAGAGAAGTGACTATTTAGGTGTGCGTGTATATACACATTTGTGTGTGTCTGCACATGTGCGTATGAATAAAAACTTATATACCACAATGTTAATAGTGTAATCTTCCTGTTTAAAAATGACAGTTTTAATTTTTTTCAGCTTATCTGCATTTTCCCACTTTATGTAATATACACGTATTGCATTTGTAATTATAAAAAATTAGGGCGCCTGGGTGGCTCAGTTGGTTAGGCGACTGCCTTCGACTCAGGTCATGATCCTGGAGACCCGGGATCGAGCCCCACATCAGGCTTCCCGCCGAGCAGGAAGCTTCTCCCTCTCTCAGTCCCTCTGCTTGTGTTCCCTCTCTGGCTGTGTTTCTCTCTGTCAAATAAATAAATAAAATCTTTTAAAAAATTAAAAAGAAAATTAACAAGGTTCACTGTTATAAGGCAGGGGTGCCAGGAAAAGAAGGAGCAGAGGGTGGTCCACCTAGGAATGACTCAGAGAACATTTGTGAGTATTCTGTCATCTTTTCCCAACTAACCAGGAGAGCAATCAGCCCGCAGAGGCTTCTGTGCTCCCTGGCTCAGGGCTGTGGAAGGCAGTACTGGAGCCCAAATTACAGGATTCTTCAGTCTCTCCAAAAAAACTCAAGCAGTTCTGGTATACTGAAATACTTCAATGGTTACAATTCCAAATGGTATTTTAAGCAGCTACAACTGAATCAATACCTAAACCAAAATTTAAGAAATCTTATGGAATTCAACATGATTCGTGCCCCATATGGAATGGATTTTTAGCAGCACGTTCTTCAAATCTATTCATCTATTATATAATGTATTTACTACACATGTCATTATTTGACACTTTTCAATAAACTTAAGTATGATATGAAATTGTGAAACTCTTCTGAGACCCATACTGTTGTATGACTGATCTTTTTTTTTTTTAAACAAAACTGACCCACATTGATCCAGTATTGTCATTTATCAAGGTCTACTTTTTCCAATAGGTGGCACTGTAATCCATGTAAACCATTTCTGAGCTAGTTCTCTGACCCACCCGAGCCAGCCAACACTGGGCTTATTCTCAATTCGGTTTTAAACCCGTGCTGTTGGACAGGTAAATCCAGGTCACAAATCGTGTGTAATGCGTCTCTGGGTCATTTTACAGGCAAAGGCCAGAAAGGTGAGATGACTTGCCTAAGGTCACACAGCAAGTTATGGAATGAACTCCAGGGCCCAGGATTTCTGACTTCAAGTTCCATGCTTTCTTTATTTGTGTTTTCATTCACTTCATCCTCAGATTTGCTCAAATCAAAACAAACTTCTATTTATGATAGGAACATAAAAGAAAAATATATCTTTGTGCATTATAAACAGTGTTGATTCCATTCCTCCCTTTTGTGGGAGAGAGAGAGTACTAGGATAGCCATATAGTGCTCTTTCCACAGGCTAAAAAAAGCGGATTAATGTCAATCTTTTACCAAATTTCCCATATGAAAACGATTTTTAAAGTGTCCCAAAGAGAACACAAGAAAAAGGAACACTTATCAAGTGAGGAATACCGGCCAGAGCCCTGATGATAAGGTTAAGGATCTAGAGTGATAGGCAAACATACGCACACATTTCCTTATTCTCTGTAGTGTTTAGCCCATAAGCTCATTTTCATTAAAAATTAACTTTCCCTGGGGCGCCTGGGTGGCTCAGTTGGTTAAGCGACTGCCTTCGGCTCAGGTCATGATCCCGTCGACCCGGGATCGAGTCCCGCATCGGGCTCCCTGCTCGGCAGGAAGCCTGCTTCTCCCTCTCTCACTCCCCCTGCTTGTATTCCCTCTCTGGCTGTGTTTCTCTCTGTCAAATAAATAAAATCTTTAAAAAAAAAAAAAAATTAACTTTCCCAAGTACCCGGAGACGCCACTACTTTGCTGCTGCATACTGCAGGATGTTCTGAGGAGGATAGCCCTAGGCGGCTTATCTC